>JAAVTG010000437.1:0-50195 GCA_011947345.1 Phytophthora quininea
TCCAGCGACTATATCGGTCGGACCCGACGGTTGAGGTTCATGTACAAGAAACCGGAGAGCATGTCATTGTTGCTTTAGGCGAGCTTCACCTGGAAAGATGTATCAAGGATCTGAAAGAACGCTTCGCTAAGGTAGCTGTGCAGGTATCGGAGCCACTAGTTGGGTTCGAGAAAGCATTGTTGATGGAAATATTTCTTCTTTCCAGGAGAACATTGTTTTTAAGGAACTGCTGAGCCCAGATGCTCCTAAGGATGGTCAATCAGATCAAGATTCGGAACCACCGAAGGATACCGTTGACCCGAAGATTGCCGTGGGAGAACTCCTGACGGAACGTTGTCTGTGAAATTGCGCGCACTTCCTCTTCCGCTGGAGACAGCACAGCTCTTAGAAGAGAGTGCGCCTCTCTTAAAACGTATAGCTCGCAGTAAGAAGGCTGATGCTGATGGAAATGATGCGGTAGATCCGTTGTAGAAGCTGGTGCGGATGAGGTGGAAGCCTTCAAGAAAAAACTGGAGAAGTCACTCGAGGAGAGCGATAGCATATTCTTAAAGAAGCTTCCTCTGGATCAAATCTGGAGCTGTGGACCGCGCCGTGTGGGCCCGAATTTGTTGATCAACAACATTCCAGGCTACACTGGCAGCGGTCGACCATTCCCTTTGGACCCCGCCGTCGACGCTGCTGCTTCAGGGTCAGAAAAAATGAGGCTATCAAGAAGTTAGAAAACAGTATTGTCACGGGCTTCCAAATGGCTTCATCCGCTGGCCCTTTGTGCGACGAACCTGTCTGGGGAGTAGCGTTTATCATTGAAGACGTCGTTTTCCACGAGAAGGAGAGCGACGAGGATAAACCCGAGGAAGAGCAGGCCGAAGTGAGCAAGTACGGTCCGCTCAGTGGCCAGGTGATTTCAATCATGCGCACAACTTGCCTCATGTCGTTTGTGAAGCAGCCCGTTCGCTTAGTGGAGGCGGTTTACGAATGCACAGTCCAATGTCAAGCTGAACAGCTTGGCAAGCTCTACAGTGTCATCTCCAAGCGCCGAGGAGACATCTACTCGGAGGAATTGTCGGACGGTACGGCGCTCTTTACTGTGAAAGCCCACTTGCCGGTCGTAGAAAGTTTTGGCTTCGCCACCGATCTGTTGATTCAAACGTCAGGCGCTGCTAGCAACCCACAATTGATCTTTTCGCATTGGTCCATTATCGATATGGACCCATTCTTCCAGCCGCAAACGGAATTGGAGCGCGAAGACTTTGGCGAGCGCGTATATGAACACAATTACGTCCGGCGGTACATTGAAGCTGTGCGGAAGCGGAAGGGTCTGTCAAGAGATGAAAAAATCGTTGTCCACGCTGAAAAGCAGCGCACATTGAAGAGATAAGAACGGGACGCTTAGAACGTATCGTGGAAAAACAGTTAGGGAATTAATTGTTGACAGTCGGCCGCTCCAGTTAACTGCTGACGGTCGCACGATGCAGCATGGAAATAGCGGTACGTGAGCAGCCAAATTTACTTTTCCCCAACTTCGACAAATGTCGCCAAACCGTTTTGATCAGACTCGCCGCTTTGCATGAAGTTCGTGGCGCGCTCGAGACTAGCGCAGTTATGGGCCCCGTTCAGGTTGAATCTACTGGAAGTGATGACGGCGTTCTTGTTGTTTTCTCTAAGCGAGCTTCGCCTAGTACCGAAAGAAGTGCGTCGAGTACGAAGAAGGCGAAGACCCCGAATCTCTCATTGCAAGCACACACGAACGGCAAGTCCTTGCCCGCGAAAAAGTGTTCGAGCGGCATCTTCCGTTTTCGTGGTTGCGTTTTGTGGTTGGTGTTGTGTCATTAGCTCTCGTGTTTTCTGATGTTCTCCGTTCCGGTGTTGGGGTAGCGCAGCTCCACTCGACGTACCCAGCCCTCCAACCAGACGAAGTGGTGAACTTTGGTTCATCGTGGAACTATTCTGTGTTCACAATGAGCAAGTCTGACACAAGTAACATGACTGCACGCGTGTGGAGCTACAAATTTGACTCGACATCGATTGTCTGGCGGGCGTTTGCGACCTATTTCAATATTTCCGCGTATCCTGCTTGTCTTTTGTATCATTCCCCATGCCCAAGCCTTGTATTCAGTGGGGAGGTGGCCTTCACGATGATTGACTCCGTTGTAGATGCAATCGCAACAAAAAAGCTGTATCAGGGCCCACTACAATGACGATTCGAACCGAGAGCGATTACATCGACCGTCTCCACCAGTTCTTATTCCCCAAATTGTTTATTAACAGAAATTGGCGTACAAATCAAGCACTGTATTACTCACCGGACGTACTAACGAACACAACTGCTCGCACGATTTGTTTCCCAGCCAGAGGCAGTCGTGTTCGAACTCCGCGCTTTTGTCATGGACTATGGACCAATTTTAAATATTCGTGCGATTCATCCCACGAACAAGGTAGAGCCGTTGGGTTGTTGTATGTGCACACGTTGGATCGTCTGAAGGTTGTGCAAGCCCAATTCCCAAATATGACAGTAGATTTGACTTTTTGGAGAGCCAAGAAGATCTGCAAGTATGTCGCGGTGGGCTGGGCTCACTTGGATTTCGACGATCCGACGTGAGCACCATCATACGAGCTCGAAATTGCATAGGTCGTGGGGTATCCAGGACATGCGAGACCATGTATGTGGACGACTATCGATATGAAACGGGGTTGTTAACGACGGACGTCGTGCAATGGTATCGAGTGGTAGCAACCCTAAGAATTATCGGTCAAGCCTACTTTTTGGTTCGTGGGATTGGATTAATGCTGAGCTGCTACTTCGTGTATGGCGCCACAGCAACCAAGAAGACGAAGAAACAGAGTTCAACTTGGACGCGAATTCGTAAAGCTCGACATCTCTTCATGAAGGTTCCTACCCAGTGTGTCGTGTTTGGCAGTCCCTTTCCGATCACTTGTTACGTCCTGGCCCATTTGTTGGACTCACCTTTCACGTATGATGTCCTTGAGAGCCATTCCTTCTCCCAAGGAGGTATATTCAGTTTTAATATCGAATCGTTCATTGGCTATGCCGTCGTGCAGATGCGGAACGTTTGGATCTTTGCGTTGACATGGCACGTAGTGGTAAGCGCTACAACCTCACGCTGGTTGGTTCGACATACGTCAAGCAACCACATTAACAGTGGAATCGTCGGCGTTCCGGAATTCTTACTCAGCGGGTTCTCAAGCATCACTTTGTGCGCTCAATACCGGTCCACTTCATTTCGATCGTCGAAAATCCTTCAGATGATGGTCATGCCGAACAATTTAAGTTACGCTTGGGTGCCTTCCAAATATCAGTACAGCTTTGCGCATCGAGGTAGTGGTAGTTTGCTGCTAGGGGTGTGATCATCGACCTGAAGTTCTTTGCGTGTCTAATACTGGTCGTTACTGCGTTGTGGGCTGCTCGGATCATACTGTTGGAATGCTGGACCAAAGCGCATAGAGAAACTCATCAGCAATTCTCAAATTGGTTTATTCTTGCACCAACTCCGGTGCCGTTCTCTGCCGGGGTGCTGTGGCCGACCGTCAGCATGTGTGTGCACTGGACGAGTGATTTCTTTTGCATTCGAGATAATCAACAAGTACAACGCAAAGAACTGCCGCACCCACCACGTCGAGCATCACTGCAAGAATGGAGAAGAAGTGCGCAAGTAGTTCCGTTTACTTCCAGCTTCCCTTCTAAGATTATTGAAGCCCAAGAGCTCCGACAGAACATTCGACAACGCAGGTATAGCCGACCGTCAGCGCGCATGGGTCTCTCTACTTTCCAGTTTATCCAGCATCAAATGATGTGTCTGCATGGTCGTGGGGACGACGTCGAAGCTAATGTGGCCTTCATGAATGCCGTTCTGATGAGTGACCCGCTGGTGTACTTGCGAACCAAGCTCGGAAGAGACCCGTCAACGGAATTGGCATACTATCAGTCCATGTTGCGGCCACACCAAGTGGTGCTTCTACCTGAAAGTGTTGTTGGGGATCACAACGAGTATACTGGTGGTCTGCGACTTCTTCGACGTGTTAATGCGTCCGAGCTGTCGTGGCCTGAGCTGGTGCAGTGTGGGTAAGTGTGGAAAACACTAAATTATGTTGATGTTAGAAAATGAGCTGGAATCGACCTGAGATCGATGGAATTCTTCGTTATAGTGCACAAGGGTCGACAGCGTTCAAATATGTCTGCCGTCCTCACACAAACGGACTTGTATCTAGGGCTAAATTCACATTTTATTCTTGGTGTGGAGTGGCCCCGAAATGCGTGGCTGCCATCCACTTATCGCCAAGACACACAAGCGACAACTTGCAGCCCGCGACAAAGTCTTCGAGCGACACCTTCCCTTCTCTTGGCTACGTCTTGCTGTTGGTCTAGTTTCACTGATTTTGGTCTTCTCCGAGGTGTTACCATCTGGTGTTGGCGTGTCAAGTTTGGAGAAGTTTTACCCGGGCCTCCAACC
Organism: Phytophthora quininea; assembly: GCA_011947345.1. Taxonomy (NCBI): domain Eukaryota; phylum Oomycota; class Peronosporomycetes; order Peronosporales; family Peronosporaceae; genus Phytophthora; species Phytophthora quininea. The sequence goes on from JAAVTG010000437.1 coordinate 4,470, forward strand.
AGACGAAGTGGTAAGCTTCGGATCTTCGTGGAATTACTCGGTTGTCGCCCTGACAAAATCGGCTGCATTCGATAGCAGTACAACAGCAAGAGTGTGAAGCTACAAGTACGATACAACGTCGATTGTCTGGCGAGCGTTTGCGACATACCTCAATGTGGCAGCATTTCCTTCATGCTTTCTTTATCATGCCGAATGTTCAGACACTTTATTTTCTGGAAACGTTGCATTTACGATGATCGACTCGCTCGTGGATGCAGTAGCAGCCTCTCCAACAAGTTCTAGATTGACCCCAGCCCCTGTGGGAATGACATTACGAACAGAGAGCGAGTATATCGATCGACTTCACCAATTCTTGCTGCCAAGACTGTTTTTCAACATCAACTGGCGAACAAACCAAGCGTTGTATTACTCTCCAGAACTTCTCGCAAGTACAAACGCCGGTATATTGTGTTTCCCGCCAAACGGTAGTCGTGGCCAGATACCACGCTTTTGTCAAGAACCTTGGACTAATTTTGAGTATTCATGTGCTACGTCAGACGCACAATGCACGGCAGTCGGCCTATTGTACGTGGATACAATGAAACGTATCAACATGATTCGAGCTCGCTTTCCGAACATGAAAGTGGATTTAACGATCTTGGAGAGTCAAGAAGATCTGCAAGTATGTCGAGGCGGATTCGGACCGCTTGGATTCCGTCGATCAGATGTCAGCACAATTATTTGTGCACGCGAGTGCGTCAGCAATAGCGCAGGTAATTTATGCGAGACTATATACGTCGATGACTATCGATACGAGACTGGACTGCTGACGACTGACGTCGTACAATGGTATGAAGTCGTAGCAGCGCTACGGATTATCGGCCAGAGCTACTTTCTGATTCGTGGGATCGGTTTAATGCTGAGCTGCTACTTCGTGTTCAGCACAGCGACTAATCATCTCTCGACGTGGGCACACTTGGGAAAAGCGTGCAATTTGTTCATGAAGGTCCCTTCACAGTGTGTCGTGTTTGGCAGTCCCTTTCTAGTCGCTTGCTATATGCTGGCTCATATGAGAGACATTTAAACAAAAGTATCACTAACCATGTACCCATGTTCTCCTCTACACGACCGCTTCCTTTCCTTCGTCTTCCTCGTGATGCTTTCGCTTCTCGTCAGCCTTCTTACGTCTCGCACGTTTAATTTCTCGCGCAATGTCAGCTACATCATCAGAAGGTTTTTCATACATTGGATCATCAGCGAACTCGGAAGGAACAAAAGGCAGAATTTTCTTGTAGATATCGGCTGCTTTTTCCGGGTTTCTGGGCTTGTCCGTTGCCAAAGGTACGCTTCCCCACACTTTCACAAACTCTGCTAGCGCGTAGGCCACTGGGTGCTTTGTTTTATCCAACTGAATCCACGTTCCTTCCGACGCAGTGGTGTGCTTGCATTCTACAAAGCCCGGCTTTTTCTAGTGAAGCGAAAAATGTGATACTTTTGTATGCCAGCCAATTTCTTGTAGCGTGCCTCAAAAACTTCTTAGAAGACCAGAACGGGGTCTCCTTTAGGTCAAGATTTACCACATTCACGTTTTCAGTTGCTCGATCTACGGCGTCCACAAGAGATACCATTGTCCAGCAGAACTCACGCCTCACAAAGCGTTTTATAATTCCAAAACCTCAGTCGTAGGCGCTTTTTGTGTAACCCTTAATGAAAATTTTTAGATTCACCTCACTAAGAACGCCATACTGCACCAAGAGCATCAGATATCACACCACCCAGGAGTTTTTGTTTGGTCACCACAGTTATCGGCCTACACAGTCACTTGCACGTCAGTCTCCTCAGTGCCCACGCGTTCCTTATTTGCTTCCTCAAAAACTCCATACAAATCCAGTGCATGGTGTAGCTTACTGGTGACCTCGTTCGCCCCTCTCCCTCCTTTAGTTTCGCTGTACATGAGATGGTTGTAGCTGGCGTCGTTCGCACAATACACACCAAACATGGATACAACAACCAGAGAAAGAAAATACCAGCTAGATGGAACATCAGGCACGTGTGGCAGCGTAAGATTCTGGGGATAGTCCATAATCAGCACAATGTTATCCTTGTTGGATTTCCCCACGTCTAGTCGTTATTCAACTCTTTGCGCAAGAAAACACGTTACATGGATGTAGTGAGTATCAGTTATTATGGTAACAATAATTCAAACGTTTCATCACGCACCTCATTGCCTTCGCTGTAGCCAAGTGCTCTCCAAACGTTTCTTTCCTGATAGCATCAGCATCGGCGGTCATTCTGGAACGGTAAATGACACAAACGTCGCACACCTGGCTTCGGCCAGCGCGAATGCGAATTGTCGGGCAGCGCTTATTCAGGATTGTCGCGAAAGCAGCGTATGATGAACGAGGTGTGTCCACGTAATGATCGTCAAGATAATTTTTGTACTCTCCACTCAGTAACTCCCACGTCAAGGCTGGTGGTAGCAACGTATGATCGGCGTAGGAGAAGTAACGTCGCTGCTTGGACGCACCCTGGGGTTTTCGCTGCACTCTCACGGGGACCACCTCACCCAACAGCTCCGCTATCGCTGTGAACCACTCCACCAGTATGTCCTCGTTAATAGCTGCTGCATTCTTATTTTCTGTGTTTCCGTGTTCTTTCGCCGATATCCAGCCGTCCCGTAAGCGCTTACGATAGAGATGTAGCGTGCGGTGGCTTATCTCGTATGCGCCTTTGAATGCGTACAACAAACAGCACCAACAAACGGTATGTAGTACTGGAAGCCTTCGCGATCTTTCGTTTGCTTATCAGCAACGACAGCGGCCGTTTTCATGGATCGCGATCATGTGGGGCAAAATGAGGTTGATTTTGGGCTTCTCGGGAGTGGAGTGGCGGGTTGAGAAGCAGAGAAAAGAGAAACTGAGATCGACTGATCGCTCAGCCTCCCTCCTACTGACTATACTTAGCCTAAAATTCAGGAAACCTTCACGTGATCCGAAAAAGCAGCCTTCCTCGTTTGACTGCAACGCCGTCGACATCTTGTCCGTGGAAGCCGAACATCCCTAATGTAGTGAGCAGTGAGACCTGACGCTTGCTTTTAGACATCCTAGATAGCGAGAAAAGAAGTTCATCGAGGCGTCCCGCTTGCCAAGAAAGCAGTGCTTGTTACAGCACACGACAGCTTCCATCTTCGACACCATCGAAGCCACGTCCTGCATCTTGTCGAGCATCGTGCGACTATCCGCGACGGCATCAGTCGGCACGGCGGAGGTAGGGAGCGCTACAGCAGTATCACGCCTCGCGTTGAACGAGGATCGAGGCGTCGCTGCGGGCCCCGAGCGGGTTGTCACGGTAGACGTCGGGCGCGCGGCGGCTGTCAAGCGAGTTGCCGCGGCGGACTTCAAGAGAGTTGACGCGGTGGACTTCGAGCGTGTCACTGTTGTGGCCGCGTAGTTCTCAGCTCTGGTCCCGTTCGCGGTGTTCTCGGCATCGCTTGAGCTTGTGGAGGCGTGGGGATCGTCGATCCAGTCTTCATCGCTGTCGCTGCTCATGCTTTTGGGCAGCAAGTTTCTGTTTTGCTTGTTTTCTCAGCTTTGCCAAAATCGAGTCGCCCACCACTCACTGGCTTTCGAGGCTCATTACGAAAATCCTAAAAAATGCGATAATGATACTTTTGTTTAAATGTCTCTCAAGTTTGGGGTCGTTCATATTCAGCTGGAGTTCTTTATCTCGTTTGCGGTGGTGCAGATGAGGAACGTGTGGCTTTATGCTTTTCTTTGGCACGTGGTGGTGAGAGCGTTAACATCGCGCTGGCTGACTCGTTGTCGACAATTGAATGGGATTATTGGAGTTCCGGAATTTTGTTGAGCGGGTTCTCAAGTATCACACTGTCTGTGCACTACCGATCACGCTCGTTTCGATCGTCAAAACTACTAGGATTAGTGGTGATGCTGAGCAATCTAGGTCAGTCTTGGATCCCCACGAAGTATCAATACGGATTTGGACACCGAGGCAACCGAACTGTTGGACTGAACGGAGCGATCATCGATCTGAAATATCTTATCTGCCTGGTGTTGATTTGTGGTGGTGTTTCCCTTTGGGTACTGATATTAATTCCGCTCCTACTACTTTTCTTTGTTGTTTTGGTGGAGTTGTCGGACCGGCGGCCAGCAATGCCTGCAGACGACGCCGCGAGACGACCTGCTTCCTTGAGGTTACCACCCGATGGATGACCTGGCTGGATAAAACGAGTTGAGATCACTGGGGCTGTTGGCAAGGCGGAGTCGACAGTGGTTGGCGTTTCAGTCTTTCAGGCCGTGTGGGGTCACCTCGTAGCTGCCGCATGATGATGCTGAGAATGTTTTTCGACGCATTCACGTCTCGATCGACGGTCAAGCCGCAGCCTCCATTCTTCGTCAAGCAGTGCAGGACCTTGTGCACCTTCACGACTTTTCTTTTTCGTTCCGGAAGACGCGCTTGGTGGTCTGGTTAGTCATCTTCGCCGCGCATGCACAGTCAAAGTGCATGCAGCTGGTTCTGAATTCATCCACTACGACGACTTCACATCGAGCTGCGAGACAGCGGACTAACATTTTGACGGAGCCAGCCGGACAGTTCTTGATGTAAAGTTGCAAGCAGTACCACTATCACCGAAGCCAATGATCGTCTTTTTGTTGTTTGGCGCCATCTCGTTGATTGCACGGTCGATCTGGCGGGTCTTCTGCGTGTATCTGCGAAACTTTAATTTCCTGAAGATCGCCCTGTAGAAAAAGGTTAGTAGCTTGCGTTCGTGCTGGAAATGTTTTTGATGTGCTCCATGAAGACCGATAGGCTCGCCGTTTTCTTGGTCGGCGTGGCTCGAAGGAGGTCGCGCACCTCGGTGACTTTGGCAATCTCGCTCTTGTAGCGGCGGTTCGAGCGCATGAACCCACTGGGACTACGATAAGCAGTTGTGCGAAAGCGCACTGACTTCCCAAGGTTGTTCGTAGCTGTGATGAAGTCTGTTCGGCCCAGATCAATACCCCACACAACGTCGTAGTCCGTGAGCTTTCCCTTCGGTGTCTTGGAGAGCCTGGGTCCCAGGACGTCCGACGTAGTGGCGTCGGCTGCCACGTCGCCGCTCGATCGCCGTTTCTTGGCTCGTTTCTTCTTTCCTCTGGTAGGGCGGCTCATGTGGATGGAGACGCCGTATCCATCCGTCGAGATCCCCTCGCAAATGCCCCTTCTCCTCCTTCTCCACTGCGTCGATTCGGAAGAAACGACGCCACCACAGGTCGCTGAGCTCTTTCCACCGAGATTCGTTCTTCCAGTGCAAGCTCTCCCCAGTGTCCATGTCTCGTGGCCAAGCTCCACCGTCATGGTCAAGTCGACGTGGGGCTCCGTTTCAGAAGCCCTCGGAAAGCACTCGAGTCCATGGTGAAGTTCGAAGCCTCGAAACCCTTTTTGGACGGCAGCAACCCGTAGACACGAAGCTCATCAATTTCGTCGTTGTCGGCGTTCTGAATGTTGGTAGCCTCAATCTCCTTCAGGAATCCATGCATCACTGGCACCAAGTCGTGCGGTTTCCAGCTTACTTTGCCGCTAGGAACTCGCGGAGTCTTGGCACGTAGGCTCTGGACCACGGAATCGTTCCCAGTATAGTCGGCTGCAAACACCGCATTAAGCAAGGCGTGCGCCTCCTCCTTCTCGATCCCCAGTGTCTCCAGAGCATGCCGTCGCAACCGCTTGGCGAAGTTCGCTACGACGCTGTTCTGAGTATTGGTTGCCGTCGCTGTGGCTGCTGTTGTCAGCCATCCTGGGCTGAGATGGGTTGCATCGATTGGAGCCGTGGCGCGACGTAGCTGCATGAAGTCAAACCCAGCCATCTCCAGTTCTGCATTAAACTTGTTTGGTGGATGCCCGTAGAAGGTTTTGGTCGAAAGCCAGGCCTGAAAGGTCGCTTCTGTGAAGCGAGGAGACTGTCGGGTGCCAGCACGACCTTGCTCCAGCTGAAATCGCTGCTGCAGGGATAACTTGGTCCTGGCGCGGTTGGTGACGAGGCTGAAGCACGTCTGGAAGAACTCCTTGGCCATGACTCCAAGCACCTTGCCGCCCTCCAACTGCCGCAGAACGTAAAAGCTTGCAAGCAGGTAGGCTTCAGCGACAGCCTGATTAATGTCAAGGATAACTTCATCCCATGTCAGTACTCGAGCTTCCTTGCGGCAGAACTGGTGCACGGTCTTCTTGATGGCAAAGAAGTCGAGGCTTTCGTTGCGTTGCAGCCGCTCAGCGACGTCAGGGCGGGAGTGGCCGGCGGAGGCTCGATTGACATCTTGCTCCATACTTGCGCCTTGCTTGCTGGTGCGACGGCGAATCCAGAAGTGAAGAGGGATTGGCAACTTCGAACTGATGACAGACTTCTGGACGGCCGACTTCGGCCACTACGGTGGACCCCTCAGAGTTGGTCAAGCGATTCTTAATCAACAATTTATTGAGGTGTGTCTGTCTGTGTGTTGTCTACCGCGAGGTTCATCTCGCCGGTACTATTATATCCTTCGCTCCCGACTTAGTAGCTGCTGGCGTCGAAGTGGTCGGCCGTCATGACCTTGGACCACGCCGACGCGAACACGTGCTTGAACACGCCCTCCTCGGACGCGAACAGCTGCACGGCCTTCTTCAGCTCGGGCGCCTCCAGCAGAGCCACGTCCTTGCCCTCGGCCTTGTTCTCCTTCTTGGACACGGGCGTCCACGTCTCGTTCAGCAGCACCTGGAAGTACTCGTTCGAGAGCGTCAGCGAGTTGCTGCTGTTCGAGCCGCTGTAGCCCAGCGCCTTCTGCTGCGCCACGCTGCGCGGTCGGCCCGCCAGCACCACCGCCTCGTACAAGGACACGCCCAGGATCTTGATGTTGTCGCGCACGGCGATCAGCGTCGTGTTGTAGTACTCGCGCGGCGCCAGGATCTCCGAGTTGCTGCCGTCCGCGGCGTCCGTGCGGCCGCTCAGGAATTCGATCGTCACGTTGCCCGCAGCCTCCTCGAGCGCCACCTGGCCCGCCAGCACGATCAGTGTCAGACTAGGCCGATAAGGCAGCCAGGCGACCGCCTGACTGCCGGGCGACCAAAAGACTAAATGAAACGGAAACCCCGTCAAAGTGATATACATTCGGATTATCAAGTACGAGGGGACCAGATCACAGCTGTGATCTGGATAGGCAACGAGCTCCCTGCCATCCAACCAGTGCGATGACGATAAGAGGCGAGGAGCGAGCCGTCGAGGACGCAGTCCGAAGACGAGCTCACTTCCTCTTTGCCTCAGACCCCGAGCACGAGTCTAGAGTAGGGCATTAGCATAGAGGATAAAAGGAATAGACTGTATTGAGTTTCATACACTGTCTTAAGAGTTCATTCCAACATTTCAAGTAACATGGGTAAAGCTAGCATGGACGAGAGCATCAAGATGCTGAAGTACGAAGGCAATCCCTACCATTTTGCCTCGTGGAAGGACAAGGTGCTAGTTCACCTTCAAGCCATGACCGACGAACGTTGCGTCGCAGAGCTGCTGGCAGACCGAGACGAGCCGAAGATCAAGTATCAGGATCTGCTGCTGAGTCAGCCCTCCGTCCCGCCGCTCGAAAAAGGAGCAAGCGACAAGGCGAAGAGGATGCACAAGCTGCATGAGGCGTTTTTGCAAGAGCAAGCGTCACACATCAAGAAGCTGCTCATGGCAACTCTCCTGCAAATTTCACGGGAGATGAGAAGCGCATGAAGGCGCCTGTCCACATGATTTGGCGAGCGATTGAGCAACGCTACGGCCTCAACACTGCGTCAGGTGTGGTGGGACTGATGCGCAAGTTTGACGAAGTGGCGGTTTCCGACTTCAAATCGATCCACGACCTCATGTACCGTCTGGAGGTAGCACGTGGACAGGTCAACCGTAACACGCAAGATGCGTTGGGAGTGGACCTAATCTCGACAGAGGAGATGCTGGTCAAGGTCCTATCGATTCTGCCAGCCCATCTGTGGGGATCCGCGGTGGAGTTCAAGAAGGGCGAGTTCACGCCTGACAAGGTGGGTGATAAACTTCGCGCCATCTTTGGGAACAAGAGCAAAGCCCAGATTGGCGCTCTGGACAACCAAGCAGCGGTCAACCACGTGCAAACAGGACACATCCGGCCGAAAAGACGGTTCTTGGTAAAAGAAAGGCAGCTCAGCCGCCGGTTCAAGACATGCATTACAACCTCGGCTACATGAAGTGCCACTACTGTGCCGGTACGCACAACGACATGAACAACGTCGGGCCGCACAAAAAGATCGACTGTCCGAAGCGCGCGGAAGACAGGGCGGCCGGTATGGCTCGTCGCGACATTTGGTCGCGTGGACACCTGATACAGCGCACGACTGCGCACGAGCCGACGCCTGTCATGAAAGGCAAGGCCAGCAACAAGCAGCGGCGCGAGATCCCGCTAGAAGAATGCCTGCAGGCACCAGTGGGAGCGTGCAAGGCTGTGCAAGAAAAGTCCCCGGCATCGCCTGTCGAAATTGCAACCCCGTCACCAAGCAATGTGGAGTTGCCAAGAACTCCGGGGTGGGACACGTCTATGAACGACGGAGATGAGCCAATGGACGCAGTCGTCAATGCGGTTGCTACGGCTGACACTGCGAAGCAATCTGATGGTGACGTCGACATGGAAGAAAAGCCAGCGTCAACCAGCAAGCAAGAGATGACGCTGACGACGAAGCGGTTTGCTGGCATGATGAATAACCTCGAGAAGAAGGTGCGTAGAATGTTCCCGTGTCTGTTGGGCGTTGAGCCATATCTAACTGGTTGTGACTGGGTTTTAGACTCCGGATGTGGCCACGGTTTAACGAGCGAGGCAGCACGATTCGTGCACAAGGTGCCCAACACACAGTACACATTTACGTTTGCACAGGGCTCTAAGCATTCAAATACACACATTGGTACAATCAAACTGTATTTACGGGGCCCAAAGGGCATTAGACCGTTTCTGTTCGAAAACATAGCGTTGGTACCACATGCTACCTCGAATATTCTGAGCGAATTCTGGCTCAGAAGAAGTGGGTACCAAATATTTGGCTCACTAAATGGAGACTTTAAATTCGTATTTTATGAGAACGAGCTAGTCTTTGTTGCAAAGGCAATAAATGGGGCGTACTATATTCAAAGTAAGACATTGCATGAGAGGCAGATGCTCTGTAATGCGGTAAAAGCCGAACCTGTTCGACTCCTGAACACACCAGGATTGCAAAGGTCAGCCAAAACACTGAAAGAATGGCATGTAAAGCTTGGGCACTTAAATAAAGAGGCACTAATATCGATGCTAAGTAGCAACATTGCTGCTGGTCTGCCCACTATGAAGGCGTCAACGCTGAGAGATATACCGTTCTTCTGCGCAACATGTGCGGAGATGAAAAAGAAAAGAATGTCCTACAGGAATGCAAAGGGCGATAGAGATGAAAGACCTATTAGCACCATCCATATGGACACGAACGGACCCATGAGGACTTTAGGGGTCTACGGAAGCTCGGGTACCATAAAGTACTTCCTGAGCATCATTGATGACAACACGTCGTGGCGTTGGACATATGTCCTTCGCCATAAAACGGAAGTGTTCGAGAAAGCAGCTGGAGCGAGAAGGAAAGTTCACAATTCGCCGGATTCGATCAGACGGCGGTACAGAGTTTGTGAATGCCGCGTTTAAATCCTTCTGCAAAGGGAAGGGGATTGTCTTTCAGACATCCAATGTCTACAGTCCCGAAGAAAACGGAGCAGCAGAGCGGGATCATCAAAGCAAACTTGACCGAGTACGCTGTGCATTGAAAGATGCGGATATGGCCCACAGATGGTGGCCAGAGGCTCTCATGTATATGACCTACGTGCAAAATCGCACACCTATGAGGCGCTTGGGAAACAAGACACCATATGAAATGGTGCATGGGAAACTACCAAACGTCGGCAACCTGCCAATATGGGGATCGATATGCTTTGCTCATGTCCCTGCCGCGTTGCGCAAAGACAAGAAACTATCTGCAAGAGCAGTAAAATGTCGGTTCCTTGGGATGTCGGACGATACAAAAGGATACCGCCTGTGGGATGTGTACAACAACAAGCACCTTGTATCTAGGGATGTGCTGTTTGACACTACAAACGTGGACAACATTATACAGAAAGCGTTTGGAGACGAAAAGTCTGAGCTCACTTCTCAATCTGCGTCGTGCGAGATACCCGGAGCAGTGGGAGTCCAAACACCCGCAACAGAGAGTGAGACTACCACAACAGTGGGAGACCAAGCACCTGCAATGGCAACTACCAAAGCAGTGGGAGATTTACATAAGAGAAGACGTGCTGGCTTAGTGGAGAACCATATTCGAGAGCCACGACCACGTCGAGAAACTAAGAAACCGAAGCGGTATCAGGATTATCAGTGCTTTCAAGCGAGTATTGACAAGAACATCGCGCATGAGATCCTGCAGAGCCGAGTACCTACACCACGCTCCATCAAGGAAGCGTTGAATGGGCCACATCGTGAGCAATGGAAACATGCCCTTGAACTCGAGTATGACTCTCTCTTAGAGAATGGAACATGGAGGCTGGTTCGCCTACCACCAGGTCGAAAGGCACTGCCATGTCATTGGGTGCTAGTGGTAAAATACAACGCCGACGGAAGTGTCGAGAGATTTAAAGCCAGACTTGTTGCGCAAGGTAATCACCAAGAATTTGGGGTTGACTGCGACGAGGTATACGCACCTGTGGCTCGGTTTGAGTCTTTACGACTTGTACTAGCGATCGGAACGATATTAGACTGTCATATCCATCAGATGGATGTCCATACAGCTTTCTTAAATGGTACTATGGAGGGAGAACAGAAAATTTACATGAGGCAACCTCACGGTTTTGTGAAGCGAGGCCACGAGAATCTGGTCTGTGAACTTCTAAAGAGCATTTATGGACTAAAGCAAGCCCCACGGATTTGGTATAGAGTCCTTCATACCTTCCTAATGTCAATGGGTTTTGTCCGTTGTCACAAAGAGTTTTGTATCTACGTGCAAAAAGTGGGAGATGAATGGCTGATTGTTGTGGTGTATGTTGACGACCTCACAATCATGTCTCGAGACATGAGACTCATCAACGAGCTGAAAGCTGAGCTGTCGAGAAGGTTCAAAATGAAGGACCTTGGTGATATCCACTACATCCTCAAGATGGAAGTTCACCGAAACAGAAATCAACGCGTGATGATGATCTCACAGCGGAAGTACATCGCAGAACTACTCACAAAGTATAAACTGGGTAACAGTGCGCCAGTACTAACGCCGCAAATACCTGGTGTCACACTAGAGCCAGAGACCCAAATGAATGCAGAACAAATTGCTGCACAACCGTTTGACTACCGAGGAGTCGTTGGATCACTCCAATATTTAGTCCGTGGAACTAGACCGGACATTGCCAACGCGGTTAGAGAGCTAAGCAAGTTTCTATCATGCTACAACCGCACACACTGGGATGCTGCTAGGCGAGTACTCAAATACTTGAAAGGAACGTCGACGTACGGTCTGTTGCTCGACGGGAAAGCGAGTAACGTGACTTACGAAGTGTACACAGACGCGAGCTTCGCGTGTCAACCTAAAGAACGTAAATCCGTAACTGGGTATGTGATCAAAATGGCCGGAACCAGTGTGTCATGGTGCAGTAGTAAACAAGCAAGCGTGTCACTCTCGACTGCTGAAGCAGAGCTTATCGCACTAAGTGAAGGAGCCAAAGAAAGTGAGTGGCTGTGGCATCTCCTTGGAGAAATGGGTTTTCCCAAAGGGTACCAGTGCAAGTATGGTGCGATAGCAACGCAGCCATCAGCATTGTGAGAAACCCGGGCAACCATAAAGCCAACAAGCATATTGAGATCCGATATCTCTTCACGAGAGATCTGGTAGAGCTTGGCCGCCTCAACATTGAGTATTGTTCGACAACCGAGATGACGGCGGACATTCTCACAAAGGCACTACCAACAACACAATTTCTAAAGCTAAGAGAGAAGCTAGGTGTCAGGGATCTAATGTTGTCCCCTAGTACTTAGTGGGAGTGTCAGACTAGGCCGATAAGGCAGCCAGGCGACCGCCTGACTGCCGGGCGACCAAAAGACTAAATGAAACGGAAACCCCGTCAAAGTGATATACATTCGGATTATCAAGTACGAGGGGACCAGATCACAGCTGTGATCTGGATAGGCAACGAGCTCCCTGCCATCCAACCAGTGCGATGACGATAAGAGGCGAGGAGCGAGCCGTCGAGGACGCAGTCCGAAGACGAGCTCACTTCCTCTTTGCCTCAGACCCCGAGCACGAGTCTAGAGTAGGGCATTAGCATAGAGGATAAAAGGAATAGACTGTATTGAGTTTCATACACTGTCTTAAGAGTTCATTCCAACAATCAGGTCGGCCGTCGACAGCGTCGGGTACGACTCCTTGACCGGCTCCAGCGACGAGATGATCTTGTCCACGCCCGCGTTCACCGGCCAGTCCTTCTGCGGCGAGAAGCGGGTCTTGGCGCCGCTGCAGCCGCCCGCGTAATCCGTGATGCGGAACGTTGACGCGCACTGCCACGCCGCGTGCACGAACAGCGCGCCGTTGTACAGGGTGCCGTCGCTGGCCACGTCGCTCGTCAGGCCCGCCACCGACGTGTTCAGCAGCGCGCGGATGTCCAAGCGCACGGCGTCGAAGTTCGACAGCTTGCCGGGCGTCGGCGGCAGCGGGTTCTGGAACGGCTGCCCCGGCGGCACGTCGTTGCCGCGGCCTTTGGTTAGAATGTTGGGCAAGGAGACGTGATGGATTAATTCGACGTTTCTCGAATTGGTTTGTATTGGCTCCAACTCCTGTGCCTTATTCAGCTGGGATATTGTGGCCTGTTGAGAGTTTGTGCGTCCACTGGACGAGTGATTTCTTTGTATCCCCAGCAACCCTACAAAGCGATCACAGCAAGTACTCGAAGAGAGCAAGGCAAAAGTGCGAGCACGGGGAACGAATGGAAGACAAGTGGTTCCTTTGAACACCGAACATTTCACGAAGTGCAGCAACATTTACATGACTGCAAGGCCAGTATTCCGTCTACTCGGATGGATTTAAATACGTTCTAATTCATCAAGCACCAGATGCAGTGTCTACACGGTCGTAGTGATGATGTTGAGGTGAATGCAGCCTTTATGAATGCCGTTGTTATGAGTGACCCATTCGTGTTCTTGCGAACGCAGCTTGGACGAGACCGATCTACAGAGTTGGGATATTATCAGTCTTTGTTGCGTCCTCGCCAGGTGGTATTGCTGCCTTTGGTTGTACTTGGCTTCCGAAACGAATTCTCAAGCGGCCTTAAACTGCTTCGACGTGCAAATTCATCTGAACTCTCGTGGTCAGAACTGGTGCAAAGTGGATAAGATCGGGGCTTTATTCAGGAGTGTGGCCGAAGTTAAACACCTTGAATAGGAGAGGTAACACATTTATTCTGACAAACCAACCCCGACAATCAAGATGATCTCTGACTTAATAATTGTTGAAGCAGTCGCGCAATCGAGAAGGAACACCCGACTTAAATAACTTTATTGTTGACATCCGTCGGTGTCCATCGGCCAAACTTCGACCGCCTCAATTGGACACCCTTTCAACATGGCGACCATCCGAGTTGCTCCTCGCGGGGAACCAAACGCTCAAAACGAAGAAGACCACATCTCGACCCTTCTGATCGAGTGGGTGCTGCGCCACATCAAGAGGAGAAATGCGTTGACCCCAGGAGTGGCAATTACGCCAGAAGCTTTGATCGAAAAGACTCGCAACCGACAACTTGCTTGGCGAGAACGGGAGCTAGAGAGACATATTCCCTTTTCTTGGTTCCGATATGTTGTTGGAGTTGCTTCGCTGCTTTTGGTATCGTCGGATGTGCTTCGATCAGGCATTGGAGTGTCTGACATGCGCAAACACTACCCGTCGCTGCAGCCGGATGAAGCGCTGGGCTTCGGGACATCGTGGAATTATACCGTTTACGAAGCCGCAAAAGACAACAGTATCCCAGACGCACATGTGTGGAGCTACAAGTTCGACTCAACATCGATCGTATGGCGTGCTTTTGCAGCATATTTAAACGTTTCCGAGTTTCCCGAATGCTTGTTTTATCACATGCCATGCTCAGAGGAGAATTTGGTTGGAGAAATGGCGTTTAACATGATTGACGCGCTTGTGGAGGCAGCGGCAGCTTTGGAGCTTAACATGGTGAACGATGGACCATCCGTGTTGACGCTACGAACGGAAAGTGAGTACATCGACCGCTTTCACCAGTTCTTGCTTCCAAAATTGTTTACCAACATGAACTGGCGAACCAATCAATTGCTGTACTACGCTCCTCAACTTCTTGCAAAGACTAACGCTCGCACAATGTGTTTCCCTACAAATGGTAGGGAATTATAACCCCTCGTTTCTGTAGCGAGCTGTGGACCAATTTCGAACACTCGTGCGCTCCCACCGATCCAGTGTGCAAAGCGGTCTCCCAATTATACGCGCACACGATGAGCCGTGTACATGCTGTCCAAGCACGCTTTCCAAACATGACAATAGATCTAACAATTATGGAGAGTCAGGAGGATCTACAAGTCTGTCGAGGGCATCAGCTCCCTTGGGTTTCGACGATCGGATGTGAGTACTGTTATCCGAGTTCGAGAGTGTAAAACATTAAATTCCTGCGAGACTGTGTACGTCCACGACTATCGCTACGAGACTGGTTTCTTGACGTCGGATGTTGATCAATGGTATCGAGTGGTAGCAACACTTCGAGTCGTTGGCCAGAGTTACTTCTGGCTTCGTAGCATTGCCCTCACGGTGAGTTGCTACTTCGTTTTCGGCAAACACAGCAACGCATCAATGAGAAGACGTCTACGCAAGGCACGGCGGTTGTTCACGAAGATTCCGACCCAGGCTGTGGTGTATGGCAGTCCGTTTCCGATAGCTTGCTACGTGCTGGCGCATTTGATAGATGCCCCGTTCACTTATGATGTGCTTGAAGGCAATTTCTTCTCACAAGCTGGCGTGCTGAATATTAAGCTGGAGTCGTTTATTTCGTACGCCGTGGTCCAGATGCGCAACTTGTGGATCTATGCGTTCATTTGGCAATTGATTGCAAGGACGTTGCACTGGCAAACGCGCGGTCCGACGTTCAAGAGTGGCATAATTGGTATCCCGGAGTTCTTACTTAGCGTGTTTTCGAGCATCACTTTGTCTGCTCAATATCGCTCGACATCATTTCGGTCGTCAAAGATCCTGCGCGTGATAGTCTTGCCAAACAATCTCGGTCGCTCTTGGGTGCCAATTAAGTATCAGTACAGCTTTACGCATCGAGGGAGTGGCAATCTACTTCTTGGGGAGTGATCATTGATCTCAAGTTTTTCGTTTGTCTCGTGCTCATCGTTAGCGGGATGTGGCTAGCTCGAAAAATTCTACTGGAATGCTGGGCTGGTGTTCTTAACGAGACAAGCCAGAGCTACTCGAAATGGTTTATTCTGGCACCAACACCTGTGCCGTATTCTGCCGGGACTTTGTGGCCGACAATGAGCATGTGCATGTACTGGACAAGTGACTACTTTTGCATTCGACAGGACCACCAAGGACCGTGGCGAGAATTATACCAACAAACGAAGCAGAAAGTGGAGAGCGAGGCGCCAGGAAGGAGGTCGGTGCTTCCCTTCGCTTCGTGCTTAAAAATTAGGCGTGTGGTGGTGGACAACATACAACAACATGTCAACAAGTACAATTCTCCCCGAATCAGCGAACAAGTGGAAAGTCTGGGTCTTCTCGATCTTCTCGACCAAGAGTTGACTCGCTGCAATTCATCCAGCACCAGCTGAAGTGTCTGCATGGTCGAGGGAATGATGTCGAGGCGAATGTGGCATTCATGAACGCTGTGGTGATGAGCGACCCCATCGTGTTCTTACGCTTGAGACACGGCCAAGACCCGTCGATGCAGTTGGGCTACTACCAGTCGTTGTTACGCCCACATCAAGTGGTGCTACTTCCCGTGGCGGTTGTTGGCGAGCACAACGAGTACACTCGAAATCTGAAGCTGCTACGGCGAGTGAACACATCGGATCTGTCATGGTCGGAACTCGTGCAGTGTGGCTGAAGTGAGAAAGAATGTATCGACGCAAATCCGTTCATTATGTGTTGGATGCTTGTCCAGCTTATCTACCAGGGCTCCTCGAACGTGCCGAACGGGTACTCGCCCGTGTTGAGCGAGAAGGTGGCGCAGAGCGGGTTGGCCGGCGCCGTCGTGTTGTAGACGTCGCAGTCGGTCTCAGGCTTGATGGCTACGACGTAGTCGCAGTCCTCAGCCACCTTCTTGAGGCCGTGGCCCACCTGCGGGTAGTACACGCTCCAGTCGTCGGCCGTCAGCGTGAACTCGACGTGCTGGGTCTGGCCGGGCTCGAGCGAGATCTTGTTGAACTTCTTGAGCTGCTTCATCTCGGGGATGTTGAGCGAGTTGTATGGCTGGATGAGGAACAGCATGACGGTCTCCTTTCCGGCGACACTTCCAGAGTTGGTCACGTCCACGGACGCCACGACGTCCTCGGTGGCCGATGAAACGACGCTGCGGCTCAACTTGACCTCCGAGTACGTGAAGTTGGTGTAGCTGAGACCGTGGCCAAAGTCCCACTGGTTCTTGCAGTCGTAAGTGTTCCAGTCGGCGTCCTCGCAGAGCTGGTTCACGGGGTGGTTGTACGTCATGAGGGTGTTGGCCTGGTCCTTCGGGTAAGTGATCGGCATGCGGCCGCTCGGGTTTACCTTGCCGTACAGGATTTCTGCCATGGCCTTGCCGCCCAATTCACAAGCCAGAAGACCGTTGACAACAGCGTGGACGTTCTCAGGGATCTCACCAAGCAGACGCGGTCGGCCCTCAAACAGCACAACGATCACCTTGGTACCGGTGGACGCAAGTTCCTTCACGTACTCGATCTGACCGGCAGGCAGTGCCAGGTCATTGATGTCGCCGGGCTTCTCAGCATACGTGTCTTCGCCAATGACGGCGATGGTGTACTCGGCCTTGGCAGCCATCTCCTTGGCCGTAGCCAGGTCCGCCTCGGAGTACGTTCCGTTCGGGTACAGGCCGTTGAAGTAGCTGACGTTGCTGCCAATGATCTCCTCGATGCCAGACTTGACGGTGATACCGTTGGGCAACAGGTCTTCCTGGTCACTGTAGCCCTGCCACGAGATGGTCCAGCCACCGCACATGCGGCCGATGTTGTCGGCGGTGAAGCCCGTGAGGAACACGTTGGCGTCCTGGGCCAGCGGCAGAACGTTGTCGTTGTTCTGCAGCAGCACGATGGACTCGCGGGCCAGCTCCAGAGCAGCAGCCTTGTCGTCGTCGTTGCCGATCAGAGCCAAGTTCTCCTCGCCGGGGACTGGGGTCTCGTACAGACCGAGCTTGAGCTTCATCTTGATCACACGACGAGCCGAAGCTTTGAGACGCGAGTAGAACTGCGGGCTCTGCGCGATGAGCTCCTTGGTACCGTTGAAGAAGCTCGTGTCCTGCGCCACCATGCTCATGTCCACCGACGCGCGGGTCAGCGAGATGCGCGTGGCTTCGGTCTCGTTGCGAGCAGTGCGGTGGAAGTCCGTGAGCTGGTTGATCTCAGCATAGTCCGTCACCATCATGCCGTCGAAGCCCGTGTCGTCACGCAGCAAAGCGTTCATGATCTTGGTGTTGGAGACGGTGGGGACACCGTTGATGGAGATGTAGTTCTCCATGGCACTAATCACACCAGCGTCCACAGCAGCTTTGAATGGCGGATAGAAGTAGTTCATCATGTCGTAGTCCGAGACCGTGACGGCGTCCTTGTCGTGGCCCGAGGGCGTCTTAGGGTACACGATCCAGTGCTTCATGCAGGCAGCAGTGTGGTTGTTGCTCTGCAGTCCACGGATAATAGCGTCGCCCATGACCGAGTTGATGTGCGGGTCCTCGCTGAACGTCTCGAACGTACGCGCCCACAGCGGGTTACGCGAGATGCCGAGAATGGGGCCAAACACCCATGGCACGCCCATAGCTTCCGTGTCGCGGCCGGTGACTCGACCTTGCTCGTAGACGAGGTCGGGGTTGAACGAGGCACCGCCGTTGATCTGCTGGCCGAACAGCACTGCACCTTTAGCGAAGATGGCGCCGTGCACCGAGTCCACGCCGTAGACCATCGGGTGTCCGCCGTTCTCCTCCATGGTGATCTCTTGGATGCGGGTGACACGCTCACGCCACTCCTCGGCCGTCCACATGTAGGTGCCGTTGACGGGGCCGTTCATGAAGGGGCTGGTGAGGTACGAGCCCACGCGCATCTTGGCGTACGCGCGCACCTTGTCGTCGTCGATCTCGTTGTCGTCAGTCAGGAGCTGGTTGATGTCGATCTGGGTCATCTGGCCGATGATGTCGTCCTCGGTGAAGGTGGCCATGATGGCGTCGGCGCGCTCGTCCCATTCGTCTGCGGACACGGCGGTGAGGCCGAGAGCTGCGCACAGCACGGCTCCGATCCACGATTGCAGCATCGGGCTTGTTGCTTGTAGGTCGTTCTCGAAGGAAGGGAAATTGGAGAATGACGAGGAAGCGGGCAAGCTCGAAGACAAGCGGTGGTGGGCCTAGATGGTGTCGAGGCACGCAGCTCCACGAGCCTGGCTGCTTTGGTCTCACTTGATCTCACCTGCACAAGGAAGCTACGCAGGGGAACGCTAGTCGTCTCTTCCATTTCAATCCGCGGGCTCCAAAGGATCCGAGGTGTCTGTGAGAGCGGCCTCGATGAATTGTACCTTGAAGCTGGAGGCCGTTTCTCACAGCCCGTCGACCAAGCAGAAACTGAAGTTTGATTAAGGCCCACGTCCGACGTCAAATCGTTTTGGTGCAAGGATGCATAACCCGCGTGGCGTGATCGATCTCCGCGCGATTAGTGGGGTGTTTTGCGGACTGTGGTTGAAGTTGAGACGGGAATGCTTTGCAGTGCACTCCGATTAACAGTCCGTGGACACTAGTGTTCAGTTAACGGCTCGAGCTTCATCCGAACAAGCACTTCCATCGTGCTATGGAGGAGGCTCTTCACACGGATTCTGTCGAGACCGGGGCAATAACAGTAGTTGCAGACAACCGGGATGTGGACCAAATCCTCGGCAATGCGTAGACAACCGTCTCTAAATAAATAGTATCTTGGTCATCAATGCCGAGTGGATGCTTCAACGATCGACCGCGCAGTGTAGAAACCGCAACACCAGCACACTCATCTCCAGGAATGCGCTGGCGACGATAGCCATCGCCGTACAGCATTCGGAAATGATGATGGAACCGATGCAATAGCTAGCAACAGCTGAGACCCACGTAACCCGGCTTGTAGAGTCGTCAACCAGCTGACAGCCGACTCACCTGGTTGATACTGCAACTTGGGACTTTCCGGGGACTGCCTACTGTATGGATACAAGATAGCCGCAGGCGATGGAAGCACGAAACATATTGTAGTGATGACCATCTACCTCGCCTTTCGATCGGGGGCTCTTTAGATCTCGACCCTGCAATTAACCACACTGCACGAGCTCCGACCATGATAGATCTGCTGTGTTCACTCGTCGTTGTAGCTTCAGATTTCGAGTGTACTCGTTGTGCTCGCCAACAACCGCCACAGGCAGTAGCACCACTTAATGTGGTCGCAATAACAACTGATAGTACGCTAACCGCATCGTGTGGTCTCGGCCATGCCTCATCCTCAAGTACACGAGCGGATCGCTCAGCAGAATGGCGTTCATGAAAGCCACGTTGGCTTTGACGTCGTCGCTGCGTCCGTGCAGACATTTCATCTGGTGCTGGATGAATTGCAGCGGATCGATGACTGTCTTCGTACTCGCAAGCTGCTCTTTGTACGGGTTGGTCGGCGCATATGTGTCTTGACGAGATCGACGTCCCAACCACTTGGCTACTTGCCGTTTGGTCCAGACCACGAGAGCGAGGAGATTCACCTTCACCTTCTTGCACGTGTTTTGACTCCCCAAGACGCTTGATTTAACCACGAGTTGCTGCTCTTGTTGACCCTCTTGAATGCAGAAGAACTCGCTTGTCCAATGCACTGCCATACTCACCGTCGGCCACAAAACGCCTGCTGTGTAGGGCACCGGAGTCGGCACAAGGACGAACCTTTTACGGTGCTGGACGGCCCGGATCCTCCACAGTTGCAGCAGTAACACGCAAACTCCGAGTACTGTCGCCACGGCGAGTACCAAACAAATGAGGAACTTGATATCAATCAGCACTCCACCCAGCAACTTGCTGCCACTGCCGCGGTTAGCGAAGCTGTATTGATATTTGATCGGGACCCACGATCGTCCAAGGTTGCGTGGCAGCTCCATCATCTTGATAATCTGCGCGGATCGAATCGAGGTGAGACGGTATTGGGCTGGTAGGGTCATACTCGAGAACAGACTCAGTAGAAACTCTGGTACACCAACAACTCCATTGCTGACACGTTGACTCCGAGTCAGCCAGTGCGAAGCCCACACGCCCACGATCAGCTGCCACACCAAAGCAAACACCCACACACTTCGCATCTGAACGACGGCGTATGACACGAAAGACTGGAGTTTAATGTTGAGCACTCCACCTTTCGTGACAAAGTGATCTTCCAGGACGTTATACGTGAACGGAACGTCGAGCAAGTGAGCCACGACGTAACAAACCACTGGGAACGGACTACCATACACAATAGCCTGCGATGGAACGTGGCCAACAACCGACACGTTCTCCAGAGCCGTGACCGGGTCATCGTTTCCTTGTTGTTGTCCTCTTCGTAAACGTAGTAGAAGCTCAGTATGAGACCCACGCCTCAAACCCAAAAGTACGCTTGACCGATCACTCGGAGCGTCATCACTAGTCGATACCATTGCACAACGTCGGAAGTGAGTAGAGCGGTCTCGTACCGATAATCGTCCACGTAAATCGTCTCGCAAGAACTAGCAGCCTCACACGTTCTTGCTCGAATAACTGTCGTCACATCCGACCGGCGATAGCCCAGCGAACTCAGTCCACCGCGACACACTTGCAGGTCTTCTTGGCTCTCCATGAACGTCAGATCCACGATCGCGTTCGGAAACCTCGCTTGTACGACGTGAAGTCTCTTCATTGTATGCACGTACAGCAACCCCACAGCTTGGCACTGCGTATCTGTAGTAGCACATGAACGGCTGAAGTTGGTCCAGAGTTCGTAACAAAATCGCGGTTTCTTAATGTGCCGACCGCGGCTGGGAAAACAAATTTCGTGGGCGTTTATCTTGGCCAACAACTCGGGCGAATAGTACAGAGCCTGGTTGGTCCTCCAGTTGATGTTGGTGAAGAACTGAGGGAGCAAGAACTGGTGCAGTCGGTCCACGTATTTGTTTTCCGTGCGTATCGACATCGTCACGGGACCAGTCGCTCCTTGGCTTGAGTTCATCTTGGACACGGCGTTCACTAGCGAGTCGATCATTTTAAAAGCCACGTCGCCACTGAGCACAGAGCTTGGACAAACCGATCGGTACAATAAGCAGTCGGGAAATGCAGACACCTTCAAGAACGCTGCAAAGGCTCGCCACACAATCGACGTCGAGTCCGACTTGTAACTCCACCCATTCGCAGTCAAACTTTTATCTTCCACCGCTCCGCTCTTTGTTGCTGCAAAGACGGAGTAATTCCAAGTCGTCCCGAAGCTCAAGACCTCATCCGGTTGCAGCGAAGGATAATACTTTCTCATGTCGGAGATTCCCAGACCAGAGCGAACAACTTCAGTGAAGACCAAGCCCAACGACACTAGTCCGATACCGAGTCGCAGCCAGGAAAACGGGAGATGCAGCTGGAACTCAATTTCTCGCCTTACAAGCTGTCGACGGACCGTTTTGTCGATGAGAGCGTCGGGGTCTGTCAATGTCCTTGGACTGAAGCCATTCCTCTCGACATTCTTCCGCGGCCAATGCAAAATAGTGTCCGATACGGTTTTGTTCTCGACTGGTGCCGGCGTCACTCTGGTGGAAGTCATGGCAGCTGCAAATCTGCTGCAATATGCGGCAATGGGATAATAAGCATCCTCGCCATGAATCCAACAAAAGTAGTCATCATATTCCAGCATTGTTTCGCAGTCTTATCCCGTTTTTCGTGGTTCAAGTAAGATATTTAGGATATTTATTGTCGACAAACAGCAGTCAAAGGACGCCGTTCGAGGTCGACCACAACTCCTTCCGCTCCTGGATCGGGTTTCCGGTACATTGCTCGGGACTCCTGCATGACTTGTCCTTCATTGATCCCCAAAAGGTCTTGCTCCTCAGTGCCACAATAGCTTACATTTCTTTTCTCCGCATCCACTTGCGCCTGACTACACGAGAACAGCACCGGTTGTCCAAACTGCTCCGTGACTCGATGAACTTTTAAGAACCGACCGTTGTACGTATCTCCAACTGGAGCCTTTCGTAGAGTCCCAGAGAAAATGTGCAGGTCGTCCAGATAAATATCCAAGTCCTTGACTCCGCGGTCCGGCGACTTGGCGTAGTTCCAAAACTTGATCATGGACACGACCACCGGCGTGTCGAAGCCCAGGTAGATGATATTTCCCTGTGGGTTGCCTAAAGAGCTCGCCAACGGAGCTAGCCACGCGTCGTGGGCCTCCCACGTATTCTTATCCAGGCCGCTAACTAAGTTTTCAGGAGTACGTGCGTCTTGCTGCCTTCCCCGCTACTATCCAATTCAGACACTGAGAACGGGACGGCAGAAACAATCGTAGGCTTTTCAGTGATCCGAGCGCCTGCAAAGTCGTAAAGTTCAATGCCATTCAGTCCGAGATAATAAGGGTCTCCCCACGTTGTCCAGCAAATGATCTTGAACATGAATCCTTGCGGATATAGCGGAGCCTCGTAATCCTGCCGGACAATTGGCGTCTTGTACGTATTGACGTTGAACGGGTAGCGTACACGATCAGTGTACAGCGATGAGTCATTTGAAGACTCGGCTACTGGGAACCGCAACAGTTGACCGAAATTGAATTCAGCTACGCCTGGAGCTTTGCGAACCAAGAAGCCCGTCTCCTTTGGTGATATTAAAGCACCATCCAACAGCACAGCCAGTTGTTTGACTCCACGGTAAGTATCTTCTGGAGATTTGTTGTAGTTCCACAGCCTCAGGCCGTAAAAGTATTGAGCCTTTTTGAACTCGATCCGAACTTCCGCCACTGCATCGGATTGCAACGGAACGAGCCACATGTGCGTGTCATCGCACGTAGTTCCTTCTCCATCGACCAACTTACAAGAATCAACGTCAGAGCGTGTAAATAAATACAAGAATTGCAACTTCAAACCTTATCTAACGTGCGAGGGTCCCCGTGTACCCCACCTGCAGAACAAAGCGTTAGAACTATCTAACATGTTTTTTACTGCTTCAATCAACTTACCGATGCGAGATCTCGAGGAGTAGCATCCAAGTTGGATATATCGAGTGGGATTGGAGTCCCTCGCGAGCCCACAAGAACATCAACTTGAGTCAATCCAATATAATTCCTATCGCCCCACGTGCTGTGCAATCGCAGTGTAAGACGTCGACCGTATCGGAGCTTTTCTTCGCTATTGAGGCCACCGTCGAGATCTCCCAATGACTTGCTATCTTCGCTCACTTTTGCGTCTGGTGATCGCTCCTGCGGTTCTTCTACTATCCAGGAATCGATTGACGTTCTTATCCTCGAGTTTCCCGGTAGTCGACGCGTCGCCATTGTCATGGGTCGGCCATCTTTCCCCAACACTTGACGCTGCTCGTCGTCATCGCTTTCCTGGGTTTTAGGACTGCTATCAATTGTTCGTGATCCGGCATCAGAGGTCCGTGGCCTTCGCAACTCCATCGACCGATGCACAGTCGCCAGTATCTCTTTAGCTTCTTCATCTTCTCGTTCCTGCTCCTTAGAAAGTGCTCGCAAGGTCGCGTCATTTTCTTCAATAGCCTGCAAGATCTCCGTCTCTTGTGTGAACAGAATCACTTCATTGGACAACTCCAAGCTCTCAGCGCCTACAAGCCCCGGGATTGCCGGATTTCGCCTTCAAAAACGACTTTTCCCGTAGAATCCCCAGGCATGGAATCAAATAAGAGGAGACGAGCCTCACGAACACCACGACAAGTATGCGTCCGTGACTTGTTGTAGTTCCAGATGCGCACCATCGAGATTGAGACGGCGGTATTCATCTCCAACAGAACGTAGTGCTGTTCTTCCTGTGTAAATGGCGCTAGCCACATGTGGAAGTCGTCGCAAGTGAAATTGACACCGTCAACCAGATTCTTCGGGACCCGTGGATCATTCGTATTCTCCTCCAGCACATTGATACTCTCCGGACATGCCGTCACTTGGTTACTTGGGTCTTGGAACTTGACCAACTCGCCCCGTTCGTTAAAAATCTCCACTCCATTCAGACCGACGTAGTACGGATCGCCCCACGTGCTCAAAATCTCAATCTGTAGGCATTTTCCGCTTGGCAGCACTGGGATTTCGCTAACATGGCTGACATCTTCGTCGATAGGTTTTTCGATGGAGACAATTTCAGGTAATGGAGCAGCCAACGAACTTCTCGACGTTGACGATGGTAACACTGGGCTAGAGAAACTGGAGCTTAACGCTCCTTGTCGTAGTTCAGTCAGCAATGCCGAAGTCGTGAACGTCCTCGTATCGGCAGGCTTCGGCTTGGCTTCAAACAGTTCTAAACGATCGATTGTTGCTGTGCGTTGGTCTTCAAGCTCTGTAGGCTGCGGTAAACGACTGCGGTTCGTTTTGCTGAATTTCTCAAGACTATCCCAGGACGATAGAGACTCCGTCACCTTGTGTTGCCGTCGTTCATAAGCCAATTCAACCATTGGCTTTACTTCTTCAACTGGAACGAAACTTGGCTTGTCATCTTGTCTCTCACTTCGAGCGCTGTATGTGGCTTTGCTCTGTCTTCGACGGCTGGTTAAACTCCCAGACTGGGGCTTCTCGTCAGCTATCCAGTCATCCAGGCCAGCAGTAGATCTGCTGGTTGAAAGCGAACCACTTTCAGATGAATTCCGAGCTGTTAGCCATACGGGAGTGCTTCCGTTGGGCTTTTCCGAGCTCGAAGAGAAATGTTTCTGTTCTGAGCCCCTTGCTTTGGCGCCAATGATGTCCGAGCGTGAAGGTCGAGCCGTTCTCGTCGTTTTCCTTGCTGTTCCGAGTAGATCAATCCACGTGCAAATGTTCTCGTCTTGGTCGCCAAACGTTTCCGGCAGAGATCCTGTCCAGATGCACTTGCCTCCGACCAGAACTTCCATGTCACGAGTGCAAGCAGTATGCGATTTCTATGGAGAGCAGTAAGTCAGCAATTATTTCTACCATCTTCAGATGAAGTGCTACCTACGTACACTGTTATAATTCCAGACACACAGTTTACTTGGTGCAGACTCCACTTCGAATCCAATGAGCAGCACACCTGAAGCAAATGTGAGTCGCTAAATAAAATAGTGGTAGTCTTGTTCGTTCATACTTCATACCTGAGTCGCTTAGTCGTCCCAGCCACATGTCCTTTTCCGAATTAGTATGAGCTACGCCGTTAAATAGCCGTCCCAGTCCTCGAACCATGTCGTTGGATTGGGGTAACGGCCTCCCGTTGATATGATCATATAAGCGGAGGTTTTCCGGGTCCACGGCGAGTTCGTCGCCATTGAGATCGTAGACGCAAATCTGAGTGAGTCCAACCGCCTTCGTTCGGCTCCAAGTTGACAACAACTTCACTCGGATTTCAACTATCTCGCCTTCAGCACATGAATCTTGTGTTGGTAGCTTTAGCCGAGGGACCAAAGGCGACAAAATCTCGCAAGGTTTTGTCTCCTGCTTGGTAAAGTCGCTTGCCATCGGCTTAGCGTCTGCAGCGAGCAAATGCTCATCGATTTCTGCTGTTCTTTGGACTGCAGTTGTCTCGGCGGCTCCATTACGACCCAGTGCTTGAACTTGAGCTGTTTTAGCCTCTAATTCTGCAGCTGCTTCCTCCTGCAATTCCTTCAGCTTCGCTAGTCGTTCCTGACGTTTAACTTCCATGAGTCGCTCAATCTCTTTCTCTTCATCTTCCAGCTGCTTCATCATCCTGGCTCGCCGAGCTTCCGCTTCTTTGAGAATCCGCTGCTTTTCCTCTCGTTCCCGTTCGAGTCGTTCTTTGATCTCATTAGCATATTTGTCTTCCCACTGCAGTTGTTCTTGTAGCAAATGTTGCAGCGGAGCCACCGATGGATGCTCTGTAGTCTCCACCGTCGTCATTGCTAGTTCCTCCGGTTCTACCAACACAGTCTCGTTCGTTGGGGACGTAGCGTTAAGGGTCGTCGTGATCTCCTTCCAAATCGCTGGGTCACCAATGGAACTCTGCAGCGCTCTAACATCGTTCGCATCCTGCTCACTGGCTTGAAATTGCTGCAACACGTCGACCAACGCGCGTTGCTTCGATCGAAAGGTGTTGGATCATCCCAAACAGCTCCTTCGTCGTCCGGGAGAAGTCGACGGTTGTGTCTTCACTTGTAGTCTGCTTGAAGTCGTGTTGGCGCGTGGTGTCTTCAACGTCGTCGACGTCTTCGATCACCAATTCCCGCGTTGATGTGGCGGCACCACGCGTGTCGTCCACCTCTTGCTCCTCGTCTTCAAACTCTTCAAAAGACTCTTCTAGATAGCTCTCTTCTTCTTCCTCCTCTTTGTCTTCATTAGTTGTTAGTCGGAACAACGGCATCCCGTCCTGATGGTCGACGGCCACCCCCATAGGCGCTTGAGGTCGGTTCCACTTGGCTCGTGGCACGCGCTGCTCACCACCACCATCACCACCACCAAAGTTGAGTGTAGTGGACGGCGCCGACTTGCACTTGGCGAGTCGTTGCTCTCTCGAAGTCAACTTGGTGGGCAGCACTGACGTCGCCGACTTCGTATGTCGATTAGAACTGGTAGGGTTGGCCTGAGCGCGTGTCGGCACGTTGAAGGCCGTGACGAAAGCTTCCTCCCGTTCTTGCAGTCGGTCGTTGCGTTTGGACGCCGCCGCCAGTCGCTTCTTGACGCGGTTGCGTTCCTCCAAGACCTTAATGTACTGCATCTGCTTGGTGAGTACGGGGTCGGCTTTGGCCTCAGCTGTGGCCTTTGCTCCGCCCGAGGATGGAATTCCTGCTTCTCCCATCGCTTCCGCTCCATGGTCCCGGAAAACAATACTAAGATCGTCTTTAGAGACGCTTCATAGCGACGGTTCGATCTGTCGGAGACAGTAAGCGAGGAACTTTTGGCGGGAAGGGAATGCCGGCGATCAGAAAGCGTGCCGACACGTGCCGCGCTCGTGCAGTGCCAGTGCGAGATTCATGCATTCCATCGCTGCTACATGCATTCCACTGCCGTTGTGTCACCGTGACGATGGTATAACCTGGTCTCATTGTGATCCTTGGGCTCTGCTGTCGGTCCGCACTTCGCTGCAGCGTTCACAAATCTCCAGCCGAAGCTGTCCAGCCTCCTTCATTCGCGAATTTGCTCGCTTGGACCGCAGTCGTCTACCGGGAAGTTACCACCGCCACCATGAAGTTCCTGAAGACCATGTTCCGTCGCAAGTCGACCGAAGCGTCGGATCAAACCACCACCGACAGAGCTAACAGCACGACGACCGGTACGCTGCCACGTCTCGACCGGACCAGAGCGCTGTACCCGACCAAGCGTGGCAAAGCCAGCAAGCGCAAACTCCCGGCCATGACGCTGCTCTTCCTCCTGACCGACTGCTAACACTGCAACGAAGCGGACCCCACTCAATTCTCAATCACAATAAGCCTTAATGCAACAATATACACGTCACAGACCACGCTCTTGCAAAGGCTTTCAACTGTTTTGGAGCTGCTTGGAAGTGGAGATAATCACGAACCAGGTCGGATGATGCGACTAGAGCCTTGCAGGACTCACGCATGATCCACTTTCCAGTCCTCATTCCTGGATTTGCATCGTGTCCAACTACCAAGTTCCAGCTATGAGTTCTCCACAGAAGTCTCCGAAAGGCTGGTGGGGCGACGGTCCTCGTCCGAGTCGTGAAGAGATGGAGCGTCGAGCCGATGAAGTGTAAGCACTTCAACCTTTTCAACATTTTTCAAGGTACTAAACTTGTTTGCTGTAGGTCTGCCAAGTGCCTCGAGTACGTCAAGCAGCACGCTGAGCGTGGCGATCCTGCATCGGTGGTCGCCACCATCGACGAGTTTGCGTCGACGAACCACATGATGAATGTCGGGCCGTTGAAAGGCGCCATCATCGATGAAGAGATCCAAAAGAAGAGGCCTGCCGTCATGGCGGAGCTCGGAGGCTACACGGGCTACAGCGCTGTCCGCTTCGCCAGTGTGCAACGTGAAGCTGCAGGCAATACCCAGTCGCACTACTACTCTTTCGAGTTTTCCCCGTCTTCGCTGAGCGCGTTCGTGAGATGGTTGAGATCGCTGGCTTGGCGGATCAAGTGACGGTGGTTGTCGGTCCGTTCTCGGAGCAGTACAGGACGCTGATCGGCAATACGGTCGACGTAAGTGACGTTGATTTGGTGCGATATTTACTCTACCCACTAAGTTCTTTGTGTTGTTGATTGGTAGTTCTACTTCATCGACCACGACAAGAGAGCCTATCTGTCCGATTTCAAGCTCATCATCGACAGCAAGACGTTGGCACCGGGCTCGATCGTCGCAGCCGACAATGTCGGCATGGGACCCAAGAACTTCAAGAACGAGTATGTCGAGTTCATCGAAAACAACCCTCAGTTCTCGGAAGAGCGTCACACGATCTTCATGAAGCGTGAGAACGCCATGGTCCCAGACCTGTCCATCGCGAGGTTTCTCGGATAAGTCACGACTACAGCTATGGAAAACGACGCAACAAGAGGATCCCTGTGTTCAATCAATGGGCTGCCGAAAGGAGGACTCGACCAAAACGTTGGCGAACATAAGGCTGTAGCTAGGCTGATGCGACGATTATCCAGTACTAACGTGAACGTTGACGCTAGATGTGCTCGGTGGTGATTGGTGGTGATTGTGAAAGCAAAAACGTTGAGGTTGAGCTGCAGACTTTGGATATCTAAACTGTAAAAGCTTTATACTTTCAGACACCCAGGTTGTAGTTTCCTCCGTCATTGTTAATGCGTGTTTAGCCTAGGAAAGTGGCGATCGAAAGGTCCGGCAGCATCTCGCGGTCACGTCCGCACTCGATGGTGTGGCGCACAGTTGAGAATTGTGGGCTGTTCTCGATAAACTCCAAGTAGTCTGGCGCACCCGGACGCACCACATTATCTGCAGCAAGAACGGAGCCCTGCTCCAGCGTTCCACTTGCAATGATGATCTTCAAGTCCGACAGATAGACAGTTTTGTCGTGGTCAATGAAGTACATCTGCAACCACAATCAAACACATTAGAACTCCGTCCTGCCATGCTAACCAATTGACCAGTACGTACATCAACCGTCTTGCCTTCCAGCACTTTGTACTGTTCCGAGAATGGGCCGACAAAGACCGTCACTTGGTCCGAGAGACCTGCGATCTCCACCATCTCACGCACTCGCTCGGCAAACACTGGCGAGTACTCGAACGAGTAGTAGTGCGAGTCTGGATTTGTTTCTCGCTGAGTGTTGGCAAATCGCACCGCACTGTAGCCGGTGTAGGCGCCCAGCTCTGCCATCACAGCAGGCTGCTTCTTGCGGATCTCTTCGTCGATCAACGCGCCTTTGACTGGGCCGATGTTCATCATGTGGCTGGTCGACGCGAACTCGTCGATGCAGTCCAGCACCGACTTGGGACTGCCGCGCTCTGCATGTTGTCTGACGTACTCAATGCAGTCCTTGGAGCTGCAGACAAATGGCAACGAGGTCAGTGTATCAATCTCAAAGTAGTACTACATGTAGTATAGCAGACAGCGTCGTACGCTTCCTCTGCTCGACGCTCCATCTCTTCACGACTAGGACGCGGTCTGTTGCCCCAAGGTTTGTTCGAGCTCATTGCGGGTACTTGTGAGATGTGGAAGGTTGAGAAGTGATGCAGCACGTGCTTCGGGTATCAACTTGCACCCAATGCACCCAGAATGTGTGCAAATGGGGCGTAATCGGTTGCCTTTTGTGATTGTCCCTTCGATGGAAATCCAGTCCGGCAAGCACAATGAGAGCGCTGTGATTCCCCAATCTTCCATCCCGTCTAAGGACCATGAGTTCACCGGATGGTTCGTGGCAAGGCACTTGGAACAAAATCTGCTTTGCCTGGGACTACCTGACCACCAGTCGGGAGGAGATGCAACGTCGTGAAAATGAACGGTATGTCCTACCCCACTCGAATGTATACAGCTGTATTGATGAAGATCGCTGTTGGCAGCTCTGCCAAGTGTCTCGAGTATGTTAAACAGCACGCAGAGCGAGGCAATCCCGCCTCTGTGCTTGCGTACATGGACGAGTTTGCCGCTTCGAACCACATCATGCACGACGGTGAGGTTAAAGGTGCAATAGTGGACGCCGAGATCCGCAAGAAGAAGCCTACGAACATGGTGGAGCTTGGCGCGTTCACGGGCTACAGTGCTGTGCGCTTCGCGAGCTTGCAGCAGAAGGTGGCTGGAGATAAGGAGTCCCATTACTACTCGTTCGAGTTCTCACCAGTGTACGCTGCACGTGTCCGCGAAGTCGTGGATTTTGCTGGCTTGTCCGGCCGAGTGACAGTGTACGCTGGTCCCTTCTCGGGGCAATACGAAGTGCTTCGCGGCAAGACAGTCGATGTACGTTGATGGCGTTTTTGCACTTGATTTTCCGACGTCTCTGACTGGAATGTTTGCTGTGATTAGATGTACTTCATCGACCACGAGAAGAGCGTCTACCTGTCCGATTTGAAGCTCATCCTGGCAAGCGGAACGTTGGTACCAGGGTCGATTGTTGCCGCCGATAACGTCGTGATGCCGGGTGCGCCTGACTACTTAAAGTTCATCGAGAACAGTCCGCAGTTCACTGAAGAACGCCACACCGTGCTCATGAAGCGAGAGAATGTTCGCGTCCCGGACTTGTCCATCGCTACGTTCCTGGGCTAAAAACACAGCCGGTTTTTGTCGTCTAGCTTCTATTCGGTTGTTTTATTGGCCACTTGTGGGTTTGGTCAGCACGTACAAATACTGCTCGACGATGTTGTTGGCGTTGAAAATATGCGGAGATACCAATGTATCCACGTGCACCGAGTCGAACCCGAACAACCCCTTTGCCTTGGTGAAAAACGACAAGTCTTGCTGCTCGTAGCCTGGAATATGGTGCGCGAAACTCACAAAAGCCTACGAAAAATAAAGTAAAATCGTGCAAGCTGAACCACAGTCCAGGAAGATGCGTACCTTTCCTCCTGGAGACAAGCAGGAATCGATCGACTTGAGCAAGTCTTCATGCTGCAGCACACATAAGTCCATTAGCATTCACTAGGATTGAACGTAAACACGAACAAATTCTACCAAGTCATGCAGCCACAAGCACTCGGCGACGATAGCCACGTCGAACTTGTTCTTGTGCGTCTCAGAAGCTTCACCGTCCAGACATTTTAATAGACTGCCAGCGTCACTGCCCCACAAATGTCCTCGAACTTCGTGTCTACCATCTCCAAGCAACTTCTCGTTGCGCTGAAGATTGGCCTCGATATTCTTCAGCAACAAGTCGTTCGGGTAGTCTAACAACAACAAATACAGTCACAATAAGCTCACAGAAACCATAACGCCAGATTGTTTCACCTGTCATTACAGCCAAACTCGCCCCAAAATGCAGTCCAACAAGAGACGGCAACGCCCTACCGAAACAAACAAACAAAAAGTAAACAATTACTTTCTCGAAAAATGTTAGCATAATTATAGTAAATAAACTTGCGAGGCTGCGCCAAACTCGACAAGACTTTGTCCCTTGACAAGCTCTGGGTGTTTTACAAAATGCATGGCAATAAATCTCTGCATGGCAAAAGAAACATAAGCAACAGTTAACAGTTTTCGTAAACTACAATTTTGTGTTACCGCGCCGGTCCACAGTGCGCAGGCGAAGAGCGATCCTGGGATGCCGCCGTCGTCCTCGGCCAACGAGATGCGAAAATGCGGCGCCGTCGGCCCCACATCCACGTCCTGCACCCAGTCCTCCGGGTGGTAGTCGCTCTCCTCGCCGTTCTGCAGGAACAGAGTCCCCACCACGTTGTCGTCGTCCATGCTGGTCACAAAATCGTAATAACAAGAAAAATAACGTTTACATTCTAAAATGTTATATTTCAATACTTTTGATAAAAAAATTGTTGGAATTCGTCGTTGGAAGTCTCACCTTTCATCAGCTAAGACCGAGCATCATGCCATAGTACTTTTCGTACTGTTGCGATTGGATGAACTTGGGGTGGGTCCTCAACATCGTGTACAATGTAGCTCCGGTGTACATTGTGGCAAGTTGCTGCGCTAACTCGTCGACGCCAATGATGTTGCGAACCTCGACGGGCTCTTTGCCGTCTTCCAGCCACTTCTGGAACTGCTTCCGATCGTCTCGGTTGAAATTCAGTCGCGCTTTGATGCGAGTAAAGTACGGTAGCACCACTGAATCGGCCTTCAGCACCACTAAAGCGGCCTTCAGTACTACAAAGGTGGTGTTGCAATAT
Source organism: Phytophthora quininea (assembly GCA_011947345.1). NCBI lineage: Eukaryota > Oomycota > Peronosporomycetes > Peronosporales > Peronosporaceae > Phytophthora > Phytophthora quininea. The sequence goes on from JAAVTG010000437.1 coordinate 37,092, forward strand.
GGTGCCACTTACCCCAGAATGAACTTACTCTGGCTTAGCAGCACCCTTAGGCGAGGAAGCTTGGTTAGACCTGGAGAAGTCGAAGCAACAGGATAGTCTTTTGCTCTGCTGAGAAAGTTTAGAGAGTGCTTAGCTCGGTCGCCGCTTCAGGCTAAAACTACCGTAGTAACCAACGCCACATTTAGCGACCTGCTAAGCAAAAGATAGCTACCTGAATATGCATGGGAATATGCATAAAGAAGTCGAAATTGACTCTTGAACTGTGACACGATCTCCCCTGGCACGGATTCACTCCACTCGATCACAAAACCTGCGATAGCTGGAGTACCAGGATTCGATCTGGGTTGACATGCTCGTTGTTATGCACCGACTCGGCTGGTGCTCCGCTTGAAAAGTGAGTAGCTGCTTGTTTCTGTCGGAGTCGACCTGAATCACGCGGGTTAAGGCCATTAGCACGGCGCAAAAAGCGTTTGATCAAACCTGGGACTGACTGTAAATGTGCCACTGGTTCCCAGGTGATGTCCTCCTCACTTCCGACCCATTTGCATTGGTACTCATCGGATCCGTCTTTATCGACGCGATGCTTCAGAATATCTTCGATCAGATGGCCTTCGGAGCCATCCTTCAATCGCACGGTTGGTACGGTGCTGACACGCTTGGAGTTAGTGTCTTTCTGGAAAAGTTTCAGGTTCATCGTGTGAAAAACTGGGTGCAGTTTAACTTGTGATGGCAGGTTCAGTCGATAAGACGTACCGCCGTGTTGAATCTCAATCACTTCGTAGGGCCCTATCCATTTAGGGGCCAACTTCTTTTGCAGCTCCAGTATTTTCGACACTAAGGTTCCGTGTCGCGACAAGAACCATATCCCCAACTTTGAATGCTTGATCCTTGCGACCTTTATCGTAGAGCAGCTTCATCTTTCTGCTGAAGCACAAATCTTGCTCTGTAATTCCCGGAGGAGATTTTCCATGTAAAGCAGGAACGTTGTAGATTTCCTTGTCGTTTCCGAGGTTGCTGGAATTTCGAGGTGCAGAGGCATCCGCGGATTGTAGCCAAGGTCGGCAAAAAATGGAGACATCTGAATTGTAGCTTGAAAATGGCGATTGTAGGCAAACTCAGCTAGCGCGAGATAATCTGCCCAATTGTTCTTGTAGCCGCTCACATAACTCCGCAAGTACGATGCCAATATGGCATTAATTCGTTCTACTTGCCCGTCCGTTCGCTGCTGGTAGGCTGCTGACATTCGCAACTTGGTTCCAGTTAATTTAGCGCACTCTTGCCAGAATTCAGACGTAAACCGCGAGTCCCGATCTGAAGTAATGTCTCGCGGAATACCATGATAACGGACGTACTGATTCAAAAACACGCGAGCAAATGTCGATGCCGAAAGCTTTGTGCTGGTTTCGATGAAGTGAGCTCTTTTGTCAGTCGATCTGCAATGACTAACACAGCGTCGTTCCCTTTATCATTTGTAGGGAACCCGCTAACAAAGTCCATGCCGATCGATTCCCACCTTCCTATCGGAACCTCAAGTGGTCTCAATAAGCCTGGAGACTTGCCTGTTCTCCCTTTGCTCCGCTGGCATGTTTGACATGTCTTCACATATTGTGAGATGCGGCGGCTCATGGCTTTCCAGTAAAACTGCTCCTGCGCGGATTGCAACGTTTTCTCCACGCCAGGATGCCCACTCAGAGCACTGTCATGTAGTTCCCATAAGATAGCGTTCTGCACTTCAATATTTTCAGCTGGGATGTAACACGTAGCGCGGGCGAGGAGCGTTGGGGCGAGACGGCGGCGGCGACGAGTTGGCGGAGACGGCGAACGGCGGAGACTGGCGGTGGCGCAGCTGGAGGAGGCGCCTTGGCCCTGGAAGTAGAATTGAGAAGTGAGATTGATCTGGCGGGTTTATCTTGCTAGCGCGCGTTGGGGAAACGCAAAGGGAAATCCAGTTCCCATCCTAAAGCCTATCAATTCTCTAAGTCCATATGAAATCCTAGATCTACCAATGAACAGCTCCTAACTGGAAACGTAGCTCGAATCTTGAATCTTCTTGATGCGTCCCATAATCAAAAATCCATCAATAACTGGATTCTTTCAAATCCGTAGAACTTAAGAGCCAATCAGAGTAAAGATTATGGGACGTTCTTGAGACACCTAGAAGGTGTAATCTTGAACTTGAAGCCCTCGACCAATAGGAATGCTTTATGTATGTATGTTTACTACCATAAAGATAACCAACTATCCAGCATAATCTGGATAGTCTCAAAACGTATTGACGGGGTTGTCGTCTGCAACATGTTGTCGCTGACGGCAATTCCGTCACATGACCTCTCTTCAAGAAGACGCCTATTTCGAAAATGGCTTCGGTCTCTTCTTGGTTCCCCAATAGAGATCAATGAGTCCGGGAATCTGCTTTAGATTCTCCACGGGCTCCCAGGTGGCCTCTGACTTCGATTCGCCAAGCCACCAAACCTTGTACTGAGGTTTTCCCTTGTACTTGCGATGCCCAATTACGGCCTCAACGAGTTGTCCCTCGGAGCCATCGGCTAACACCACTTTGTTCACCTTCTGCTTACGATTGGTGTCCTTCTTGTACGGTTTTAGTAGTGATGTGTGAAACACCGGGTGCATCTTCAATCCCTTCGATAATCCCAACTCATAGGAATCCTTCGAGATCTTCTTCAACACTGGAAACGGTCCAATGTATCTTGGAGCGAGCTTCTTCGACTGGGCATATCCCTTGTGACGGATGTCCATATTCTTTCCGTCTAACAACACCATATCGTTGACTTCAAAGTCCTGCACGTGTCTGTTCTTGTCGTAGTAATGCTTCATACGCTCCTGCGCTTCGCTCATGCGATCTTGTGCAATCTTGAGCAGAGTTTCTTGTCGAAGCAAAAACTCTTGCGCTGATCTCTCCAACTTCTTAAAGTCAGGATCTGCTGCCACATCATCTGGCATGTAGGGTATATATCCTAGATCCGCTTCGAACGGTGACATCCCTATCGTAGAGTGTACACGTCGATTGTAGGCAATTTCTGCCAAGTGGAGATAGTCATTCCAGTCATTTTGGGCTGGACTAACGACACCTCGGAGATAGTCTCCAATGAACGGTTTGTTCTTTCCGTTTGTCCGTCGGTTTGGGGTCGGAATGCAGACGATAATTTGTGCTGCGTTCCCATAGCTGTCATAGTTGCTTGCCAAAACTTAGACGTAAACTTGGTGTCTCTATCGGACACAATGGTCTTGGGCATGCCATGGTCCTTGACGTAATTCTTCATGAACACGTTTGCGATTTCCGTAGAATCTTCTGTTGTCTTAGTTGCAATGAACTTGGCTTGCTTGGTCAAACGATCAACAATGACCATAATCGAGTTGTATCCTTCTTTAGTCGATGGAAGAGACACGATGAAATCCATGGATATATCAGTCCATCTGCCTCTTGGAACATCCAACGATTGGAGTAGTCCTGGTGGCTTTGTTTGCCTAGCCTTGTTGCGCTGACACATCTCACACGTGTTGACATAGCGCTGGATATACTTGGACATTCTTGGCCAATAGTACTTTTCGCGAACAGCCAAATAGGTCTTATAATACCCAGGATGGCCAGCTGACACTGAGTCATGGTTTTCACAGATAACGCGATTCTTGAGATCTTCGTCGTCTGGAATGTATAAACGTGGAGTCTCATCTTCGCCTGTCTGATAGTATAAGACGCCGTCGTTGATTGAATAACGTGGCATCGAGACACCTTCATTCAGACGTTTGATAATCCATAGTAGTTCCTTCTTCCTTGAGTACATCTGCTTAGCTGATTGGGCGACAGTCACCTTTGAGGCAACCATCGTCGCCACAATTTCGCGGTTTTGAGCAGACTCAAGAAGTTCTTTTAGGCTGACTTGAGCGGCCTTGTGCTCGAAGTCTGGCTTTCTTGATAGCGCATCTGCTACAGTATTGGTTTCTCCAGGAATCCACTTGAATAGTGGCTGGAACTCAGCAAGTTCATTGAACCAACGGGCAATCCTTCGGTTAGTCGTCTTCTGTGTCAGAATCATCTCAATACTCTTGTGGTCGGTTTTGACAGTAAACGGCTTGTCCAACAGATAGACGCGCCATGTCTTCAGAGCATGTATAATTGCGAGCAGCTCTTGTTCGCGAACTGGGTAATTCAGCTCAGCGGGTTTCATCTTTCGACCAGTAAAAGCAATTGGATGTTCCAACCCTCCCTCGTTTTGAAACAAGACTCCCCCGATCGCGAAGTTCGAGGCGTCCATCCTGATGCCAAAAGGCTTTGAAAATCAGGAAGTTTGAAGACAGGTGGAGACGATAAGCGACGCTTGAGTTCTTCAAAGCATCGCAATTGGTCTTCAGTGAGCTGGATTGGCTCACGAGACCGTTTGCCCTTGATACTTTCATGCAAAGGACCTGCAAATTAAGCAAAATCCTTGCAGAATCTGGAGACGTACACAGTTGTCCCCAAGAAGCTTTCCATTTGCTTCTTTGTCTTTGGAATAGTCCAATCGGCAATGATCTTGACCTTATCTGGGTCCATACGGACACCGTTGCGCCCAACAAAGTCGCCCAGGCATGGAATTTCATCCACGCAAAACTGGCATTTGGACAACTTGATGTAGAGCTTCTGCTCTTTACAGCGCTTGAACACTCGATCCAAAGCCTCGAGGTGCTCAGAGACATCTTCACTTTTAGTGAACACATAGATGTCGTCGAAGTAGATTCGCATAACGTCACGTAAATCCCGAAAACCTTCTGTAAAAGGCGGTTAAACGTTCCTGGACTACCACTGAGTCCCATGGATGTGACGAGGTACTCAAAAAGACCGTCTGGAGTCGAAAACGCTGTAAAGGGTATATCGGATTCCCTTAGCTTGACTTGGTAATATCCCCAGAGTAGATCCATGCACGAATACCAAAAGCTGCCTGCCATCGCGTCAAATGTATCTTCCTTCCGCGGCATTGGGATTGCTGGCAAGATTGTCGCTAGATTCAGCTGACGAAAGTCGTGCACGATACGCCATCCAACTATCTTCTTCACACAGAACGTTGGTGCACTAAAAGCTGACGTACTTAGTCGTATAATGCCTGCTTGAACCATTTCTCTGGTCCAGTCTTGTATAATCTGGCGTTGCTCAGGACTTTGGCGCCACTGCTTCACCGAAACTGGCTGAGTTCCAGGTTTCAGCAGGATCTCATGCTCGATACCTTCACGTACCGGTGGCGTCTCATTAGGGAGTTCCGTACGGAAAACTGTGTCCGCATACTTGCGCAATACTGGATACGCAGGATTGTCCTTGAGAGCCTCCCAACCTTGACTCTTGAAGCGTTCCGCCTTCTCGGAGTCATGAGGGTTGGTCATGAATACAGCTTCAATGTCCTTGTCCTTTCGAAGCATTCGAAGAAACTGGTTCGACGAAATGATTTTCGTAGAACCGTGTCGTCCTTGGTGACCGTGATGGCGATAGAAGTTGAAAATCTCGCGAGTTTTATCCAAACGAGAATAGCGTCTTCCAGCTACTCGTCTTGCTGGACGTTTGGTCGGGCTGGACAGTTTGACTTGAATCGGACTGGCTGTTGTATTGTTGCGAGGTTTGATTTGCAACGTTTCCCAGTTAATATCTGGGTTCTGCTCACGGAGCCACACCATACCTAGTACGACGTCTTTCTTCTCCGGAACAGGCATAACTTGGAAGGTTTTCAACGAAACTGGAAAGCCAGGAATGGCTAAGTTCATGTCAACAGTGCGACGGCGACGATGGACGATTTGATCATATCCTAAGTCGACTTGCATAAGTTCGTGCTCTGTGACTTCCAGTTCGAGTTTCTTGACCAATTCTTCGGTCACGCCATTAAGGCTACTTCCATTGTCGATGAAGATAGAGACTTCTTCCTTCTGATCTTCATCCTTGTACGCTTGAGCTTCGACTTCGAGAATTGCATACACCGATCCGCTCATAAAGCGATTAGCCTCTTTACTTTTAGGCTTCTTGCACTGCGGCGAGATATGTCCCTTCTCCCCACAATTGTTGCACGTAGCTGTCTTCGTCCAGTCGTCCTTCTTGCCCTTCTTCTCAGATCGTTTCGCTGATTGTTGCTTCTGCTTGGGTGGACGAGAACTTGATGCATCCTTTCCTGTAAGTAGCTTGGACGGAGCTCGAGGTGGTTTCCCCGAGTAATGTGCAAACTCGAAGTTAGAGGCAATTTCAATAGCCTCTTGTAGCGTACCAGGACTTTCTTCCTTGATCTTCTTCGCTGTTTCTTCGCGTAGTCCGTTCTGGAAAAAGAAACGCTTCTCCAGTTCACTGATATCCAACTCTGTCTGAGACAACAAGTCTTGGAATTTGGAGACATACTCATGAATTGCCTCCTTTTGCTTCAAGTGAAACATACGCTCGCGAAGGTCATATTCAAAGTCCTTAGGCCTGAAGCGCGTACGCAACTGGCTCTTGAACAGTGACCACGTCTTGTGAACATTCACACGCTCACAGTCCGCTATAAAGGCACGATACCAATTCAACACGGACTTGCCCAGGTTGCTAGATATTAGCGTCACAAAATCTGACGACTCTGCTTCCATTAACTGGCGTTTGTTGGCGTAGTACTGTTCCGTGGCAAAGATCCATAGCTCAATGTCTTCGCCATACTTTCCCTCATAAACAGGAGGGTCCTTCTTCTTGTGATCACCTCTGGACGCGACGAGAAACTCGAAGCGTTCATTCGCCTGCTGCATTTGTGCTTGCATCTGTGCTTGCATTTGTGCTTGATACTGTTGCTGCTGTTGTGTTATATACAATAGCAATTGCTGCATGGACATCGTGTCCGGTCCCGAAGGAACTTGGGCAGCAGCAGCGGCTGTAGGGGCTGACTCAGCCTGATTATTGCGTGTACTTGAACGTGTAGCCGGACGGGTAGCCTCAGCGTCACTCGCCGCATTTGCTCTGCTTTGTTGGCGAGGACGAGGGTTCGGTGATGGGTGCTCAGCTCCACGACCTCTTCTAGTGGCCATGATAGCTGGACTTCTCAGCACTCCTTAAAACTTCTCCAAAACCCAAACTTTGAGGCCAAAAATTAGAAGAGAACTAACTCAATTCGTTTTACGCTTTTCTGGGCTAGCCTTGGTCAGCTTTACACGGATCACGCGATTTAGCTTTGCCGCTATGCGGTCTTCACAGTCTAGAAGGCAGTAGTTCGCTGAGTTTAACAGGCGGTCGACTTGCTGCTCGATCTCGAGGTCCTTAATCCAACAAGTGTCTTTGCGGAACCGAGCGATAATCCTCTTAGTCTTTTTGACTTGGTTGAGGAGATCGAGTTGCAACTCTGCGAACTTTTCCGCCTTTTCCGGGAGGCAGAATAGACTGGTGTCAATTGCAGCAATCGGCTGAGGAGCGGGTTGTGGCGTAGACGTCGAGGTTACTTTGACGTTCCGCTTGCTCGGCTTAGTGTTGCGTTGACTGTGGCCCTTTTTGAATCGGGTCATGTACCAGTGAGAGGTGAGGCAAGGAATTACCACCGGGTAGCAAGGGACCGTTTGCTTCTACACCGATGATCCGCGTTAGCAGATACGATGCAGGCGCCCTAGCACTTAACCGACTTCTGGTGGCAACCCTACGCAGCTAGGGAGCGTGCAGCACGACTGTTCTAGGCGGAGACTAAAGCCCCCTAAGTGATACCAAAAGGCACCACAAGCCACACAGTGTGTTGTGCGCACGACTCACAAAGAGCGCACCGAGTTTAACAGCACGTTCGCAGCCCAGAGCTTCCCCACGATGTGGCTGGCTCTATTAGCTACAGGTAAGCCCGCTTCCCACGTATGTGGCCACGAGAAACCTCTTGGTCTTGAACTCTTGCACTTGAACCGAAGCTTGGCACGACGAGTGCTACTATGTAACACGTAGCGCGGGCGAGGAGCGTTGGGGCGAGACGGCGGCGGCGACGAGTTGGCGGAGACGGAGAACGGCGGAGACTGGCGGTGGCGCAGCTGGAGGAGGCGCCTTGGCCCTGGAAGTAGAATTGAGAAGTGAGATTGATCTGGCGGGTTTATCTTGCCAGCGCGCGTTGGGGAAACGCAAAGGGAAATCCAGTTCCCATCCTAAAGCCTATCAATTCTCTAAGTCCATATGAAATCCTAGATCTACCAATGAACAGATCCTAACTGGAAACGTAGCTCGAATCTTGAATCTTCTTGATGCGTCCCATAATCAAAATCCATCAATAACTGGATTCTTTCAAATCCGTAGAACTTAAGAGCCAATCAGAGTAAAGATTATGGGACGTTCTTGAGACACCTAGAAGGTGTAATCTTGAACTTGAAGCCCTCGACCAATAGGAATGCTTTATGTATGTATGTTTACTACCATAAAGATAGCCAACTATCCAGCATAATCTGGATAGTCTCAAAAACGTATTGACGGGGTTGTCGTCTGCAACATGTTGTCGCTGACGGCAATTCCGTCACAGTAGTAGGAAATGTGGTCGCCAGGTGAAATCTCCTTCTCTCCAATCCTAGTAATAAGTGCAGCAAGCCAGGGAGGCCGGTCGGGATTCATTCTTAAGACCCGCAACGAGAGATAATCTGTAGGACAGGACGTCGGCGATCGCGTTAACGTCGGGAGTGCAGGAGGAGTTTAATGGTCTGCACCAGGATCACAAAGTGAGCAGCAGTTGCAACAACATTAATTTTAGCAGAACGTTGAAGACCTAGAAAATCTGCCGTTGGTGCTGAAGGCCGGGTCGCTGGTGCTGAAGGCCGAGTCGCTGGTGCTGAAGGCCAAGTCGCTGGTGCTGAAGGCGGATTCGCCGGTTCTCACGATTTTGCTCCTTTGATGTCGAGTTTTAGGTTCTTGAGTGGGGTCAGAGCTCCTCTCTCTTCGTCGATAGCTCTTAGCAAGCTGTGCTGGTTTACTGCCTTGATGCTTGGCAGAAGAGAGGCAAACACCACAACGAGGATGAAGAGCCCACGCATTGTGAGCGGCAAAAAATATTATAAAAGCTGAAGTGCTCAGACTGAATCGATTATGCGGTACGCAATCAAGATAAATCCCAGGATTGGTCGTTGATGTCGAGCACGGCGCTCGTAATCTTTCTACTTTAACAAACTCTATATTCTTTAAGGATGCCGATCCACGCTTTATCTAGTGAGGCCGTGCATGATGCCGTAGTATTTCTCGTACTTTTGCGATAAGATGAAGTTTTGATTCATCGACAGCCTTGTGAACAGCTCAGCCCCGCTGTAGATCTTGGCCAGGTCTTCCGCGATCTGGTCGATGTTGAGGATTTTGCGGACGTCTATCGGCTCCTTGCCTGCTTTCAGCCACGATAGGAAAAGGCTTCGGTTCATGCGGATGTCCTTGCCGAGGATCAATCGACTTCGGACGGAGAGTTGCAGGTTCTTGAGCGCTGTTAGAGCCCCTCTCTCTTCGTCAACAATGTTGTCACTTGAGCTGGCTGTTCTCAGCAGTCGTTTTCTTGCTATGTTGTCTCCAACCCCGCAGCGACTCGACGTGCTCGATGGTTGCCAACAGAGTCACAAGAACCGCTACGAGGATCAAAAGGCCACGCATTCGTAAGTCGACGGCAAATTCTGAAATGAGTTGAATAATTGTATCCTGTCGCTGACAATCGATCTACACGTCTGGGTCGGGCGGAGTTTCTGGTCGCCCTTGCAGTATACAGAACCGCGAAGTGTCCAAGCATTGGTTGAAGCAATACCGCTCTTTTAGTCACCAATCGTGCCAATTCTGATCCGATTATTGTCTGGGCCAAAATAGTTCGTACCGAAATTCAAGGTCAGATTACACATGGAAGATGCTGACTTTCCGTATACGGTAGTTAGATATAAGGGTAATTCGCGTGCGTAGATTCCGATTTTGAGGTCAGATTTGGCCAATTCTGAGTCGTTTTTGAGCTACAGCCGCTCCAAAAACTTTCTCGGCCAGCCAAAAGTTTGGGGAAAGGGCTCCATTAGGGCTAACCGATCATCAATCAAAACCTGAGGCTGTCATTGGCCTAGAAGAAGAACAGATGCCGAAAAATATGGTGTTTAGGTTTAATTTAGGGCTACCAGGTGTTGATGCAGTCGTGTAATAAAACCAAGGAGCAACACAGCAAATCCAAGCAATTACTCCTGCATTAGATTTCATAGGCATCCTTCATCGCTATCACTCGCTTCGCTTGCGGGCTCTTCTTCTCCAACGTCTGCGCATTCGATCTCTTCCTCTTGCAGTGCCTGTAAATATCGGTCTTCTTCTTTCTGAATCTCCTTGTACGCATCTTGCCATTGCTTCGACAAAATTCGCTCTTTGATAGCGGTCACCTTCTCTTCAAGTTCTCCAATAGTTTTTGCTGGATTCCTCCCTATCCACCCTTTCATATTTCTCCATATTAACTCAATGGGCTGGAGTTCAGGGTGTTGGGAGGCGTGTAAAAACTCTATGCCCATACATCGTAGCAATAGCAATTGCCATGTAAAACGGGGGTGGTTTATGCAGCCGAACCAACTCTAGCAGCTGAGGTTTGAAGAGCGTTCCGTCGTGCTGTATACCTGTAAAAGCTATAGTTAAAATTCTGTAAAAAGAAACTAGAAGTAAAACATACATACCATTTTGAAGCAGCCACTGCACGATGTCAGATTTTTTTGTGCGTGTAGTGGGCGCTGGTAAGATGTTGCGCTTGTGGTATGCAGCCCCATCCATATAAATATTACATGGTCCATGCGTAGTGTTGAGTCCCTGACACAAATCGGTAAACCACCTTTCAAATTGTGCAGCGTCAGAGTTGCTATGATAGTCACCCTCGCTACCCTTACGGTTAGCCGCCCAATTTTGAAAAGAAATCTCAACAAATTGTCCTCTTAAGGGATTGCCCTGCCTGTATAGAACGCCTGCACCAATCATGCAAATTCTGATCAACCAAAGATTAGATGGTTCTGTAAATGAATAGAAGCTAAACACATACCGAGTTCCCTTGCCACTTGCCACATAACGTTTTCTATCTGGCCCAAGCCACGACTTTCCTTGTACGTGGTTGACGTTCACGTAGGATTCGTCAAGATATACTTCAGGCCTGATAGGAGTTTTGTTGCGATCACGATTAGCAACTTTTGCTGCAAGCAATTAGCTCTGTACGCCACATTCTGGACTGAGTCAGCAAGGAAATGCCGACTTTCTCTTTTTATCTGTAGCCAAGTTGTCGAAGGAGACGTCCCATAGACCGCTGGGATATCTGAATGGAGGTGCACTTAAAAACCTCGTCACAAACTAGTCGTGCACTGATTAGCTGTCGTTTTTGTTGATTTTTTGAATGTAGGCAGTGATACAGGGGATACGTCTTCATCCTCGTAGGAACGAGGTCGGCCTCGCTTTTCAATCTCGCTTGGGGTCTGTAAAATGACTCATATTAATTCGGAGAGGTTTTTAATACTTAGCGCTAAAACGTTGGGGGCACTGACCTCGCTGATCTTCGAGCTCTCGCTCTTCTTGTAGGCCGTCCAGACGTCCGCAATCGTGCTAGTAGGCTTCCCAATGCACTTGTGGACCAACTCGCGCGTGCGGCCAGCCAGTTGTGGGCCTTCTTGACGACCTTCGAGGAAGTATTTGTAGGCACTCACAATCATTGCTCGCTCAGCAGCACTTGTCTTCTTCCCTCTTGACATCGCCGCAGCAGTGATAGCGAAATGGGGCTCATTCCTACAGACAGAGGGAGTTTCGGCATCGTTTTGCGGGTCTGCTTGGTCTCGTCCGCCTATTTATTAGCTGAGCTACGCGTCGAAATGTCGAGCATTTTGTCTTCCCGGTACGAACTATTTTGGCCCAGACATTAGCTGTCACAATCAGAGTTATTCACGTAACCCATTTACATAAATGAAGTTATAAAATATAACCCTTATATTTTTTCTAAAAATACATAATAGCGTTTTTGGAGGCGTAAACGCATCCATCCAAGCGGCGAGCTTCGTCACCTCATACCTCCGTCCGTAGACCTCCACGCGCCTTGACTCGCCTCTCACCTTGTAGCTGTGTGTCTTGTGCATCTAGCAAGCCCCATATCGCCTCCAGACGCTGCGTCTGATCCATGGGACAGCACTTCCTGTTCCATCGAGATCTGGTGGCTGCCACCGCCGTCCACCACGCGCTCCACGCTCGCCTGACCAACGACCAACAGCCAGATCTGGTGCTGCTAGGGCCCCAATACCTGCGTATCTATCGTCTGGAGCCCCAGCAGCCCACGCAAGAGCCAACAGACGCTGCCAAGGGCCATGTCCTCCATCTGCAGGCCTCCTTCCCTCTTGCGGGCGTGGCGGAGAGCGCTCACGTGCTCCACTTTGACAAGAATCTATTGAGGAAGAAACACCGCTTTTTCGGTGGGGAAGAAGTGCTTTTGCTGACGTTCCCTCTGTTTAAATGGGTCATCGTGGGCTACGACAGAAAGACGCGCAGTTTGGCTACATTGGCCATGTTTTCTTTTGAAGAGGAGGCTATTGGCCCCGGAGCGACGTTGAAAGGCGAGAAGAATGGACGAGAACAATTACTGGGTCTGGTAACGAAAGCTGCGGCCAAAGTAGACCCTCAAACGAGATGTGGAGCGATGCTCATTTACTCGGATCAACTGGTGATTGTACCATTCAGGAGTGAATCCATGGAGCTATCGTTCTTTGAAGAGGACGAAGATGGCTTTGAGGATGGCGATCAGAATGACGCCGAGTCCGAGGAAGAAGATGACGAGGAGGAGAAGAAATTAGAGGAGCTGGTAAATGAAACCAGACACCGAGGAGTGACGAGCGATATGAACAACACGCTAAGTGCACTACTAGACAAGAGTGTCAAGGTAGGGACCAAGCGTAAACGCAACCACATGAGTGGACTCATGCCCAACGACATCACGGGCAGGGAGTTTCTCTTGCGGCTGCGGGAGCTGGAGATTACGGGGAAAGTTATCGACATGGCGTTTCTGGATGGATACCTCGAGCCCACGTTGATGGTGCTGCACGAGGAGAACGAACGCAACTCGACGTATGGACGGCTAGCGGTGGGCTTTGACACGTACTGCATCACAGTCATCTCCATTAACATGAACACAAGGTACGCACCAACTA
>JAAVTG010000438.1:0-47841 GCA_011947345.1 Phytophthora quininea
AAAGTAGTTTCTTGGCAAGCGTGAACTTTATAACTACACGGACAACCCGCAATGCATTGCCTTGACGTACAGGTCGTAACGACCCTCCTCATGTAGTGGTCTTTGACATGAAGTACGACCTCATTGCGAGCTAAGTGGTCAAGCGAACACTTGGATTACTGGCTATGGCGCCGGCAATGCGATGGGAGCGTGTTTAGGTAAGCGTCCCATGAAATACTCGATGTGCCTCCAGTATTCTCGTCACTTCGCCAAATACGAGTCCATGAAGGGCGTGCTGCCTGTTTTAATTTCCACAACAACGCAGTATCATTAACGTTAGCTATGAGAAACACGGGTCGAAGAGTAAATGTAATTGTACCTGAGGAGGGGCAAGCGTTCGAATGTCTTCGTTCTCTTGGATCGCGCGATTTGTTAAGTTTTTTCCCACTTGGCGAGAGGGTGTGTCATCTTGTACAAGCCCATGAGCTCTGTCTGCGTGTATTGACGTTCCATTTGGACACGCATTGTCGCGTTGTGCGCCTGAACTACGGTCAGCGTTGATGTTGGTATCGGCTTTAGAACTGGTGTCACACGTGCTATCCACAACTTCTGATAAATCCTTACCCGTTTCATCTTCACCACATTCAACTCCACGATCTCTTTGATAAGTTTGGTCAGAGCGTACACGTGCAATCGTCGCTGATATTGCCTCGTCAACAACATACGCATTGCATTATTCAAGACATCGCGTCGAGTTGAGCCTGCAATTTCGCTTGCTATCAGATCGAATGTTTGAATACTTCGCCATCCACTCTGCGTAGTTGAATTCACTAATCCACTGCTATCGGCATCCCACAGGATGACGTAGATGATAGGGTCGATCTTATCATGAGTGTCCAAGTGTATTGGGTACCGATCGCGAGGAACAACGCGAAGTACTTGTGCGCGTCAAAGCCATTGCGGTGCAATTGCGGTACATAGTACGTAGTATGAAATGTAATCGCCGGCTGAAAGACTCTTTTGGCCGATTCGCTTGATCGACGCTGCGAGGCCAGGAGGTCTGTCGCTGGGGTGGCTGTCGGCGTCCATTGACGAGAAGCTCTTGAAGATATTCGTCGCGAGGTGGTGGTTTCTTTTGCAATGAGCACTCCAAAACGATAGTTATTTTGGCAATACATCGATAGCTATTTTGACAATACAGCGTTATGAAGTGCCTAACATCAGGTGCCTAACATCCTGCATTCGAGCATTGGTGATTTAACCCGTATCAGTGGTGGAAAAGCCCTCCTCGGTGGTGTTGCGGGAAATCCCTCAGTTCGTAAATGGTGTCGCCGCCGTCGTGCACGTGTATCACAGCAATAACTAACCTCCATCTTCAGCCCGCCAACTTCCACCGCCAACTTTCAACTACCGATGCTAATCTAAAACAATACGTTAGTGATTCTGCAAATCACAGTGCTGAGCTCGACAATTTTTATAAGGTTTATGTGCAGGTCCAGGTCCAGATCTGCGGGGAAATCTGTACAATAATTCTGTCATAACGAGTAGCAGCTATGTATCCGGTCTCTGGCATGTTTACTTGCTATCTGTGTTACCTTTCGTCCTTCGCTCCTTTGTCGGGGTGGTTCAGTCTCAAATGACAACTAGCCGAGCGCCGCCGCTACGCGGCGGTGGGTTATGGTTCGATGCAGCTGTGTGGGCCCGCCTCCGCCTCGCTCCGGCGGGATGATTTAGCTTTCCACACGAATTACTAAGTAGTGCAATCTAAAACGTACATGTGATGAAAATTGTCAAGTGCCATTTGTCCAAAATAAAGCTAGGTTCTAGTTCGCAGTGGCAAGCTACTACATCTAGCCTAGCAATACACCTCAACTCCTAATCAAAAATCTGCGCGTACACGATGTTTCTCGTGTATACTCCTCCGTCTGGGTCTACGATCTCTGGATACTCAATCAATGCCTTGAACTTGCTTCGAGAGGTCACGCGAGACAACGCCACATACAACTGGCCATGCGAAAAGCACGGGAAGCAAGTACAGCCCCAAGTTTAACACCGTCTGACCTTGGGCCTTGTTAATCGTCATGGCGAATGCTGGTTGCACGGGAACTGCTTTCGTCGCAGTCGGAAGGGGAAATCGGAGCTGTCGTCGTCGCTCACGGACATAATCCTCGGGATGAGTACTTGGCCTGTTCGTTCTCCAGTCATAATTGTTGCTCTAATGACGTGGTCCTTCAAGTCGACAATTCGTAGACGCGTTCCGTTGACAGTCCAAGATCCGGGTTCAGATTTCTCATCATCATGATGGGGATGCCCTTCTTGAGCAGCAGTCTGTGAGGTGGAATCCCGTTCATGTTCACCGAGTGGAGGAACTCCTGCTCGAAAAACGTTCCGCCATCATCCTCCACCCAGTCCACCGACAAATACCCCGTACTGTCTCCGGAAGTCGAGCTGCGACTGCCTCATTGATTCTTCGTACCGTCTCATTCGTAGTCGTCAAAATCGTCCGGTTGGCAAAATATCCATCCGTCGCAACCTACGGATTCGCAACGTCGGCATACATTGCGTCAATGATGCGGGTCATACCCCTGGTATTGCCCCTGGAGCTATTTCCTCGTCCTCGTCGACTTCTACAGGCGGATTCGGGATCAGCATATCAGCTGGAATCTTAATGTAGTCATTGCCAAGATCCGCACGTTTTTCGTGCCGACCCTCTGTAACGGCAAGCACAAAATCAGAGAAAGAGAGGATATCCTCATCGCTTGGTTCCTCGCGCGGGCGGGCCAACGGACGACTATCACCTGGAACGACCGCGATCGTCATCACAGCCCTATCCGAACTTTACGCTGTTTGCCCGTTTCACCACTGTCTCTGTATCAACACACAATATAGTACACAATATAACACAAATTTAACCGACTTGGCCGAAATGAAAACGAATGTATTTGCGGAGGCTAAAAACAGTCAATGGCCTGTCCCTGGCGGTATCGACGGCGACGCGCGGTCTGTCGCTGGCGGACTCGGCGGCGTCGACGACGGTGGCGAGCTTCGCGAGGTGGTAGTGGCGGCGGCGGGCCGAAGGTGACCGCCACCAGGGCCATGGTCTCCTGCCGCCGGTCCAACCGTGGCAGCGGCTGCTCGGCGGCGGTGCTGTGCCAGAAGCGGCGCTGGCCGTCGCACGCCCGACACCGCCGCGATGCACTCCTGGCGCGTGGCCTCTCGAAGGCGTCCCACTCGAGGAGCTCCTCGCAGCAAACGCAGCGGAGGCACTGGTTGCCAAGGCCGTCGAGGTCGAGCGGCGCACGCGTCAATTCGGCAGGGTAGCGAGCGCAGGTAACGTTCCCACGCTCCATCGCGTTTGGTTTTGGTTGAGGGGAGGAGGAGGGGGGACTACTATCGACCTCTTCATTAAGTACTTTTGGTGTGGACCACCCTACTATTCCAGTAAAGTACGAATTGGTGTGGTCCACTTTCGGGCCGCCTTCGCTCCGCTCGGCAGCGATTGGCCGAAACTCTTTCGGCGAATGGGCGCCGCCGTCGCTGGCGCTCGGCAGCCAATGGCAGCGCCGGATCTTGTCCATCGAAACTCGGCGACGGACCGACCGACTGACAGACAAACGGACAGACAGCAAGTCTCTAGTAGTTGTCTAAGATGATATCATTTTGGGCTGTGCTTTTGTCAGCACTGATCGGGCAGATCAAAGAGTAGTTGAACCACAATCTGCAATCTCGAAATATGGATTGCAATAGGCATGTTTTAGTGGTGGCTGCATTCAATCAGCTTAGACTTTCAAGAGTTGGATCCACCTAAGTGGTGGCGCTTATTGATGCTCGCTCGTTGAGTAAGTTTTGTCGTCATCCACGCTTACAACGACAGGCTCATGCTCAAGCCTGGGATCAGCGTGTTTGCGAACGCATCACTTGGGATCAGCATGGATTAGCGTATTAGGATTATTGATACAAGTACTGCTACTGTGATTAATATACCAAAATTGAGAGCCCTGTAGTAGTATTAGTATAAATTGTATTAATACTTCGATGATACTTTGGGCAAACGAGCGTGAAACATCGGAAGAAGTTGTTTCGGAGACGAGCATCAAGAACCTGTGGTATTAGCAGTGAAGACCTGTCAGGTGTTTGTGACGTACAGGCGAGCTCGGACCAGCTGTGGTTCGTGTAAATGTGCTGGACGACTTCGATGTACAAATAGGAGAAGCGTGGCAAGCGCCAGGTCCATGAAGACACCACGCATTTGAGTTGGTCAAGTCAGTCCGCACAAACCGGCCAAGCATCGTTTGCAAGAATGGAGAAGTGCAGATAAAGATCATAGAGCCTGTAATCTTGGCAACAGAGACTTGTCAAGGGTTTGTTGTGCAAGAACATGTTCAGACGAGCTCGAACTGGCCATGGCTCGTATCAATGTACTGGATGGCTGTCCGGAGATGGTGTGCAGCATCTAATAAGTAATAATATGGCTAATCACCTCATACTCGCCTGTTCTCAAAGTGACTTCCGATTGCTTGGCTTGTTGCTCCGGTTCCTGATTAAGATTTTGCATTTCTCAACTCAACTACTAGGGGCACCAAAAGAGACGAGTTCCACATTTAAAGTTCCCAACTGATAGGAATTTGTATTGTGTGAGGCCCTGGGCACGTAGATCACCTCCCTGCTCGGCCTTATGGACTTACAAAGTATTGCCAAGAGTAGTAGATGTAATACAAACACTGTATCACTATTAATAATATCAATACAAATACTTTTATTAATATACTCATATTAGTATTACTATTTCGAAAGTATTGCATTTATATTGTATTACTGAATAATACAATACTTAGGGTAATCCGAACCTCTGATCGGGATGTTTATCACATGAAAAGCATTCCACAACAGTTTGTGAGTCTAGTCTCATATCAAGTTCTTGGTGAAAAAATGAGCGATGTCAAGCGAGTTCGTCTGGTAGCGATGCGTGGCCTCGGCAGACGGTGGCTGTCTCTGGCGACAGTCGTGCGCGGGCGATTCAGCAGTGCTTGTCGTCTGCGCATCTCGACGGACTGCCCCACGTCGTTGAAAGCATCGGCGGTCTTTTGGTGTCGCCGATTGAAGCTTCGGTGAAGGCGGCGCGGACGGGGCAAGTGCAGTGGCTGCAGAATCTGCTTGCCCAACCAAACTGTCGAGCTACCAACAAGGCTGCAATTGCTGCTGCTTCCTGCGGACAACTTGATGCCGTAAAAATGCTCATTTCGAAGCGCGGCAAGAAAGCCAAACGTGGTTTGGCATTTGGCGTTTTGTGCTGCTGCGGGGTCTGATCATGTGGGCGTAGCGGAATTTGCGGCTGAGTTGGTAGCAGGAAAAATCTGGTGGGAGTGCAAGGCGCTTCATAGAGCAATCTCTCACGGGAATGTGGAAATCGTCAAGGTGCTTCTGGACCCGAAGCACAAACTTCACTGGTGCATTGGCAGTGCTGTCGACCAAGCTATCAGCGAAGACCAACACGCTCTTGTGCGGGTGGTCCGTGAGCTGTTTCCTCAGTACCATCCAATGACATGCTACCATGAAAACGAAAAGAATGACGACTTGATTACCAGTCTAGCGCGCAACGGGTTCACGAATGTTGTCAAGTATTTGTACGCCAATGGCCTGTACTCGCACTCCTCATTGGGAGAAGCTTTCGTCGCTGCAGTAAAGAAACCGGAGATGATCGAATTTCTATTCAACACCGGGACGATTCCGTTGGCGTCGATGGAAAAGGCTTTCGTGCAGGCGACGAACGCTGGAGCGGTGGACGTGATGAAGTTTCTATACGACAAGACCCAGGTCCCCCAACAGACTCTGAACGAAGCGTTTGCGAGCTCAACTAGCGTCGAGCTGTCCACGTTCCTCTACGACACAGGCTGCATCACGAACGATTCCGTCGCAAACGTCATTCAAGCAAAGTCTTACCATGCAGAAGACGCCATAGAAATCATCAAGTTTTTGATCACTGAAAAGAAGCTGCCCACGGAGTTGCTCACGAAAGCAGGCATGGGTGCGGTGGGATGTGAAGATTACAATTTGGTCAAAGTGCTTTACGACGCGAAGTGTTTTTCTCCTGAAGCTGTCAACAACATCTATCGAGCTGCTGTGAGGAAGTGCGTGGGTTATGGCCACCGGAGTCGCAAGATTGTGGACCTTTTGAGCGAGTCTGACGCTTTAACGGTTGAGACGATTGAAGAGACTTTCATGACGGCGTCCAGGTATGGGTCTGCGAAGGTTATTGAGGGTCTGGTAGGCAACGATCGGCTGACGACGGAGGTGATCACGAGTGGGTTTGTGGCCGCAGCAAAGAGCGGCAGCGCCAAAGTTGTCAGGATGCTGTACAACGACCACCGCGCGTCACCTATGGAGATTACCGAGTGCTTTCAAGACGCTGCGCGGTACGGCTGCTTTGACGTCGTTCAAGTCTTGATGAACGTGTCGGGTATTCCACAGGAGGCGAAAAATGCTGCGTTTATCAAAGCAGCAAGTGACGGAGGTGACGCTGCTAAGAAGTTGGTCGCCAGAGACACTTGGCCGTCCAGTGTCGTGAAGCAGGCGATCGAAGCGGCAAAAGATGACAAGATGAAGAAACTCCTGCGCACGAAGCTGGCTGTCTAGGTGCATCGGTAGCGCAAATGTATCGTGTTTGTTTGGGCCAAAACGTATTGTTTTGAGTGAATACTTGAGTCGGTCACTCGATCCAATGAGATTTGTATCCGCCAAGACAATCAAGATGACAAGGATTAAAGTTCTCGACAACCTAAGCCGACGGATGGCTTTGAAATGCTTGCGCTTGAGGAGTTTATTCTACATGCACTTGATTCATTCCAGGCATCGGTGTTGATAGAATAAAAGAAAAGAATTCCAGTTAGAATTGAGATAGCAGACGACGACACAAGCTGAAGTTGTTCGAGATGATAGACATCGGCCGTCACCGACGATAATCGATTTTCGTCCTGGCTTGAAGGTGATTGTAGAACACGACGGCATTGACGCTACCATGACGCAGGCAGTTGAGCCCCTATTTCGTAGAAATGACCATTTTCAGTGGTCATTTGATTGATCTAGACTAAAAGATCTGGGCATGCGTGGTGACGATGGAATTCCTGCTGAATCCGGGACGAGTTGGTGCGACGGTGTCTGCCCCTCACATCCGAGACGGACTGCCGCACATCTTTGAGCAAGTAAGTGAACTTTTAATGCCACTGGATGAGGCCGCAATGAAGGCAGCCAGATTGGGTCGAGTGCTGTGGCTTGAGGAACTACTGGACAATCGAGGTTGTTGGGCGAGCGCCGCTACAGCCATGGCTGCAGCAGTTAACGGCCACGTCGAGGCAGTGGAGATGGTTTTCGCTCGAGTTCTTCATCGTACTACTGAGCGCAAAATGGCGTGGGAAGTGCTAGAGGGGTCCGCAGCGCATGGCCACTTACAAGTAGTGAAATTCGTTGCCGGGGATATTCAGACGTATAGTTGCATGCATCTTTCCGATCCTTATTGGGAACAATGTGGAGCACTCTCTGCTGCAATTCACGGCGGGTATCTAGCCGTAGTGGAATTTCTTCTCGATGCGAGATACTTTCGATGGGATTATCCAAAATATTTCGCACAGGCAGTTGCCGAGCAGCAAGACGATATCGCGAAATTCATATACCAAAGCTACCCAAGATGCGCCAGCTTTGAATCAGCGGAGGATGCATACGCTAACTTGTTTGTTCGCGTTGCTGCTGACGGTTACACGGATGCCGTGAAATACCTATATGCTAACCGCATTTTTGCCTCGGTGACAATGTGCCAAGCCTTCGAGGAGGCAGCTGCTCTTGATCAAATCAACACGGTTGAATTTCTCAACGACACTGGAGGCATTTTCCCTTGGTTCATTGGCGAGGTTATTGTGGAAGCAGCTAAAGCTGGGCGAAGCGAGATAGTCTCTATGCTGTGTGGCAAGCAAAGCGTGCCTTCGCAGTACTTGAACGAAGCTTTTGCCACTACGAGTAGTGCTGATATCGTCAAGTCTCTACTCGGCACGAGAAAAATATCTAACGATTTAATTCACAAGGTTTTTGATGACGCAGTACGTGGGGATTGGATGGTGTATCAAGCGCGCGATAAAGAACGTATCAAGGTGGCCGACATCTTAATCAAAGACAGCAGTGTATCGGTCAAGATGGTCGTAAATGCTGTACAAATCGCAGCGCATCGTGGAGATGCCAGCTTAGCCCAAAATTTGTGCTGGACGGGCCGTATCCCAGCAGAAACGATCAACGAAGCATTGAAGATTGCTGTGAAGAATGGCTACTTGGATGCGGCAAAAATCTTCGGTGGCTCAGAATGCATTACGAGCGAGACAATCGCTCACGTTTTCGAGAAGGCAGCTCAGCGTGGCTCTCTTGATGTTCTCCAAATACTGATGAAGCTGTACCGCATCACCCCAGAGGCAGCCACTAGAGCTTTCACGGCTGCAGTTAAAAGTGGGCATACTCCGGTTGTGAGATTCTTCTACGCTCTGCAGAACGCAACTGCTGTGGAAATTAGTGACGTTTTCAAGCATGCTGTGGAGACCGGGAAATACTCTATGGTCGCGATTTTGCTCCACAATTACCATGTATCGCAAGATATGAAGAATGAGGCGTTGATGTGTTCTGCTCGCTGCGGTCGACGAGGAGCAACAAAGGTAATCAAACCTTCCAGTCGTTGGTGGTCGACTGATGTTCTGGAGCAAGCTCTCAAGGTGGCAAAGGACTTTAAGATGTCGGAGATACTACGCAGAAAACTGCGTATTGTGCAGGAGGAATTGGCGTAAGCGGCATAAGAAAAATCCATTGCACGAAAACAAGTCTACGTGCTTTCTAGGATGAAGCTTAACTCCATCTTAATAGTTTGTTTTTCTTGGTCCTGGACTATCTTCGGTCTTAGATTGCTTTTTGCCTTGTCAATCGGCGTCTCTTTTCGTTTCTCTCATTTCCACGTTCAGATGAACTTCCGTCTTGAGGACGCTGTTCCTGCAAGTGTCCGAGGAAAACTGGTACGATGGTGTCTGCCTCCCGATATTCGAGCCGGACTACCACACATTGCCGATGTCGTTGCTGTGTAGGAAGCGAATGGTGTCTCTACAACATTTAACCAAAGCGTTTTTAAACACAGGAATGGAGATATTGTGAAAGTTCTTCTCAGTACGGAGTTGATATCCAGTGAGTCAATTGCTCAAAGAGTTGTCGATTGTGGTTCTCTTAGACTGATCAAGAGTCTTTTGAATCACATGTCCCCGAATCTGTCACGAAAGCTTTCTTGGGTGCTGTGAAACGTGGACATACTCCCGTTGCTGAGCTTATATTCGCTTATTAACGCGGTGCTAGATAAATGAGGTTTTTAAAGACATGGAGATTGAGAGAAACGCCTTTGTTGCAGTTTTGATCAATAGCCCTAAGTATCACAGAATCTGATGGACGAGGCGTGGAGGTGCCAGCAAATTATGGTCGTGAATAAATGGCATCGAACAAGCCTCAACATATTTGCTCAGCAATGAAAAGGATCATCCGTTTGCACGAACTTGCTCTCCGTAGGTCGACTGCAACGGATGAGATTCGCATTTGACCAAGGATTTTTCCGTCAGCTGCACGATCACAAGTAGCTTGTACTTTACAAATGTTATCCGAGGGGCATTCGTGGCGTGCCAGTCTTTCAACTGATTCGGACGACAGCGCTCCCTTCCAGACTCGAAACACATCCACAACACCGTGGAAAGTGTACCACCCGAACGGGTCTCGCCTTGGAGCATCGTCATGTGATCGAATATACCCGCAGCCAATTTGCTGGTAGGAAAGTCTGCGCCAGTGATGATGCACTGCTCCCAGCCTAGTCGACAAGTTCACTCCGTCAAGATAGACCTTTTGCTCTTTTCGGTCCCAGTCATATGTCAACACTAGATGATACCAACACGTTGTCTCCAAGTCGCGCTTCACAACCTCCAAGTCATCCAGAACAGAGCATTTCAGAGCCGACGTCGAGACCATCGCAAACGGTTGGAAATACAGAGGGGAACTTCCGCTCACCACCTTGTCCGACTGGCCTCCAAAGAGGACGCCACCCGAAACAACCCCCTCTGAACCAGGCAACAAGAAGAACCACGAGTCGAAGCTGAACGACTCGCTCTTCCACGAGCAGAGGTCGAACTCGTAGTACTTCCAGACCGTGGGCGACGGAGTTCTCAACAGCCACGAAAAGACCGGTCCGCGACTTGATCTCCTTGCCATTGCGGTCGGAGCGGGCAGCTTTGGAAATACAGAGATCGTCTTTGTATATACTTTTGTTTCCAGGTGATACCGTCGATTTTTGAGGTGGTCGATTCATTGCCATTCAGTCGCTGTCGCCACGGAAACGCAGTTGAGAGGTAGTGCAACCACCAGTGACTCGAGTGCGAGAGATGGAAGGCGTCGATACCCGACAGAAAGCTGCAGACGACGCCGATCACACCTTCCGGAAGCAAGTCCACGCTGAGTTCCGTCATGTTTTCTCCTGATTTTTATTTCACGCTGTACAGGTGCCATGTCACACTTGGATAGCAACTTCACCTTACACCATGTCAGCGGTGACGGTCCATTAAATGCTGCACACAACTGCAGTCGTTCGTATCCTCCTCCACAGCAATATGTCATGGTGCGTCGAGGTCTCGAGATGTTGAAGAAAACCCACGCAGTAGCAGCACTTAGACATCAAAATACATATTTTCATGTTGTTGCCAATGACAATTTCTTCTTCGTCCAAAAGTGAAGATATTGTGTCGAATACCATCACTGAAGACGATGAAGAGGGCCGCTTCGTACTCTGCCAGGAACGTATCAAAACGTGTCTGCTACACTGTCAACGACAACAGCTGGGATGTCAAGGATGACCATCTATAGTTGTGTCTACCTGCCGACATCCGAAAGGGATTGCTACACGTCGTAGAAGCAATTGAGATTTTCGCCATGTCTTCACCGCAAGCGACGGTGGAAGCAGCTCGTACAGGAAACACGCAGTGGCTGCGGACACTGCTACAACGATCCGACTGCTACTGATTTTCTGCAGCAGCAGTCGCAGCTGGAGAGAACGGTCAATTGGAGGCGCTAAAGATGCTCTACAGCGCCAAGAACAGGAATCGTGTCGAATCCACCACCTGGAAAGTGTTAGATGCTGCAGCTCCAAAGGGCTTTGTGGACGTGGTGGAGTTTGCTGGTCGACACGTTTGGAACCGATACCCGTCATCCCATGCTCTCGCTTCAGCAGTTTCTGGAGGACATCTAGAGTTAGTGAGAACTTGAAAGTGTTCCGATGGGATGCCGTAGAGGCTACCAAGCAAGCCATATCGGAAGGTCGAGACGTTATCGTACAGATGTTTACCAAAACTTTCCTACCTACGCTGCGACCGCTTACAGTGCTGATATTAAGAGCGACACACTTTTCGTTTATTTAGCGCGTGTTGGATCCATCAAGGAGGTGACATATCTGTTCGAGCGCGGCTTGTGGGATACCGAGAGTATTGACAGAGCCTTCGTGTTAGCGGCAAAACAAGGAGAAATGTCTGTCATCCTCTACTGTACTTGGATGGAACTGGTGAACCCTCTTTGGAGTCGTACGGCCTGGCAGTTGTTGCAGCAGCACATTCTGGTTTCGGTGATGTGATGACATTTTTGCACACCAACAAGAATGCGTCGACTGGGACTCTGAACGAAGCATTTGTGAGTACGAGCGATGTTGACGTCGCCAAATATCTGTTCGACACTAGTAGCATTACTGTTGAATCGCTTCAGCAGTTGTTTAAAGCGCAACCACAAAAGTTTCACGATGGTGGAAAGCGCGTCGCGATTCTGAAGATGTTGGCGACTGAACGAATTATACCGGACAGTGTTGTCGCTGAGGCGAAAGCGAGTGCTGTCGATTGTGGAGACGAAGGCTTAGTCAACATCCTGTACCACGCAGAACGATTTTCGCCTGAAGAAATCGTCTCGGCCTTTTGACGGCCACCGAAAAAGGCTTTGACGGGGTAGTGAAAGTCTTGGGAGACGACGCCTGCATTCCAGACGAAGTTCTAGCCGAGGGGTTTATGAAAGCCACTGCCAACAAAGGAAATCGCGACGTTGTTAAGAGCTTGTTGAACCAGAAGAGGATTCCGTCGGAAGTCATCACGGACGTTTTTATCTCTGCCGCTAAGCAGAACCGCAGCGCAGTGGTGGCGGAACTTTTCCCCATCAGAAAGCTGCACCCGAAGTGATCGGCCAACTATTCGAGCGCGCCGCTCGGACAGCGCATTTTCCAGTTGCACGAACGCTCTTGAGCGGCCCTCATGTTACTGAAGAGATGAAGGAGAAGGCGTTGATAACGGTGGCTGAACGAGGCAAAAGCGGCGCTAGAAAGTTTATCAACGGACGCTTCTACACATACAACCCATGGACTCAAGAGGCCCTGAAGAAAGCTCTGGTAGTCGCGAAGAACAACGATATTGTGTCGGCTTTGCGCAGCAAATTGTATTTGTTTAGGAACTGGGCAGAAGCAGAGGATAAACATGGAAAGGTTGTCATGGGAGCATATAAACAACTTTCCCAAAAGCGTGTATGCCTTTTTAAAGAAATCTTCAGCGCGTTCTCTGTCACTCGCTGGAATTCATCAAGACGCAAGCTCCTTCATAGCACGCCAAGCTATATATCTTTGCAGCTAACACAAAGCCCACCTCCGTCCCTGCTTATTCAGCTCCTTTTCAGTGGTCAGAAGAAACGTGATGAATTTGTTGTCGTGCTAAGATGTTGTTTCGATGACTTTTGCGCCGGAATCGTTGGTGATGCAGCCTGTGTCGTTGAAAAATGAGGACAACTCGACGCTAGTTGAGCTCATAACTACTTTATCCAGAGTCTGTTGGGATACCTTCCCCACGCAAACATCGTTTTAACTTCTAACTATTTTTTTTTCATCAGTCGGTCACGCGATCCATCATAGAAGCACCTTGTATGGAACGGAGAACGATTCTAACACGATGAAGCGAGTTGCCTCGCCGTCTGTTGAGAGCACGCCAAAGCGACTCTGCTTCTGGTTTAAGACACCTGCTAAGGATGAGGACACACATGATGACACTCTGCTACGGTCGTGTCTCCCTGCCAAAATCCGAGACGGATTGCCGCACGTCCTGGAAATGATCAAGATCCTCGTCATGTCCCCACTGGAAGCGACGGTGGAAGCTGCTCGGACAGGCAACACGCAGTGGCTGCGGGAACTATTGCGGCAATCCGACTGCTACTCCACTCCTGCCGCAGCAGTCGCAGCTGGGGAGAACGGTCAGTTTGACGCACTGGAGCTGCTCTACAGCGTCAGGAACTGGAATCTTGGCGGCGAATCCACCACCTGGAAGGTTTTGGATGCCGCGGCTGCAAAGGGTTTCCTCGAGGTGGTGAAATTTGCTTGTCAACACATTCACCGGGGATGGTATGAATCCGAGAACAATACTGCTCTCTCATCTGCCATTTCCAGTGGGCATTTGGACGTCGTGAGGACGCTGCTGAATCCTTTGAAATTCCGGTGGGACGTGAAGCAAGCTGTCGAGCAAGCGATCTCGGAAGGGCAAGATGCTATCGTAGAGATGTTTCATCAAAACTATTCTGAAGCTCAGAGCTACCAGAATGAGACGCTCCTCAGTTTTTTGGCCCGCAGTGGATCCGCAAGTGCGGTAACATACCTATTCGAGCACGGTCTGTGGGATGCAGCCTCGATTGACAAGGCTCTAGTAGTCGCTGCGGAACGCGGACACATGACGGTACTTATCTACTTGAATGGCACTGGAAAAGTTTCATCACAGGCGTACGACGCGGCACTTCGGGCAGCAGCTCGGTATGGACGCGTTGATGTGGTGACGTTCTTGCACACCAGCAAATGCGCGTCGTTTGAGGCTTTAAACGAAGCCATGGTGACGACGAGCAACATCGACATCGCCAAGTACCTGTTCGACACTGGCAGTATTACTGTTGAGTCTCTCCAGCTGTTGTTTCGAGCTCGGCCGCTCAGATATTACGAAAGTGTTGCGATTCTGAAAATGTTGGTGACTGAACGAGTGCTTCCAGATAATGTGATCAATGACGCGAGAGAGGGCGCTGCTGTCTCTGGAGATGCAGACATTGTCAACATTTTGTACCAAGCAGAACGATTTTCGAGCGAACAAATCGTCTCTGCGTTTTCGACGGCCGCCGACAAAGGCTTCGGAGAGATTGTCAACATCTTGGGAGACGACGCCTGCATCCCACAAGACGTTCTTGTTGAGGGGTTTATGAAGGCTGCCAGCAAAGGAAATCTCGACGTTGTTAGGTACTTGCTGGACCAGAACAGAGTTCTTTCGGAAACCATCACACATGCTTTCATCCTGGCTGCTAAGCGGAATCGTAGCGCGGTGGTGAAGGAGTTATATCCCAAACAGAAAGCGGCACCCAAAATGATCCGTGAGATATTTGAGCGAGCCTCTCGGACAGGACATTTCCCGATTGCACGAACTCTTCTAAGCAGCCCTCACGTTACCGAAGAGATGAAGGAGAAAGCGCTGATAACAGTAGCCGAACGAGGCAAAAGTGGAGCTAGAAAGTTTATTGACGGCAGTTCTAACAGCAACCCATGGTCTCAAGTGGCTCTGAGGAAAGCACTTGAAGTCGCAAGGGACGACGACATTGTGTCGGTTTTGCTCCACAACATCAAGAGTTAGCACACGCGGGGAAAAGAAAGAGAGGTCGAACGATCTACATGTATTGGCAACATTTTTCGAACACAAGCCATGCAGAGACGACGAGGTTTGCTGATAGAAAGGCTTGTGCGAGGATCTGGTGGAAAGTGTGTCGGAAACAGCTCCCTCTCTCTGCGTATGATAAGCGCTGAATATTCGTGGTGTGTGTCACCCCTGGTACTGGCGTGGAGGAATAAATATTGCTCGATTGAGCACTTTGGATTGCCAGCCACTCTTTCAAAGAGTGACACTTCGATAAGTGGTGGCGGAAAAGTTTGCGACGCAAAGATTGAACGTCTAGCAATGCCCACCGAACCTGCCAAGACGCCCAAGTTCGTATGACATCTAGTGGTTGACTGTTTGACCGCCATGGATCGACTGATGCCGTGTCTGCAGAGCGCGTACGACAATTACGGGTCGAGTCCCTTGGAAAAGAAACAAAAGATGCTCAAACGTCTCGCTCGCAACCTCCGCAAGGCTGGCCATCCCACGTGCTCTGCGCGGCCTCGATCGAGGTCAAGATCAAGACGTTGCTCGTACAGCTCCGGGGCTCTCGAGCTCCTTCTCAGGATGTTGTAAAGCACGTGGCCGCTCTCCGAAAGGTTTTCCAACAGCAGCTTGCAGACGGAGAGAGGAAGCAGTGGGACGCACCCTCCCCGTCGGGCGGACCCAGTGCAATGGCAATGCTATTGGACTGGCTCGAGGTCAACTACTCGGCATACGCGAAAACTTCGAGGGGAAAATCGAAGCTTCTCGACAGGCTGCAACGCAAAATGGCAAGGGCAGGCCACTCCAGCTACTCGACCGCAATGATTCAGAGTCAAGTGCTCAGTCTTGAGCGACAGCATCGAGGTGACGACAAACCGACCAAGAATTTCCACAAGTTCGAGAAAGAACTCAGACGAATTTTCTTCAAGCGCTCTGGTTTGGAAGCACAAGGTGTTGCCGTTCAGCCGCCAAAGTGATGAAAACCAAGGTGGCAGTGTCACGGAAGACGAAATGTGCGATGCAAACGCAGCGAAAATGCGCCAGCTGTGGCCTCAATTGAGTTGGACGGCGAACCGAGCAGCGTTCATATGAAAATGGAAGACCCTGGAAGCTCTTCTCACATGCCAATTGTGCTCGAGGACAGCCAATCGAAAGACGATATTGAGCTGATGTTCACACTGCTCAGTCGGAGGCATCAACTGGCACAACAAGGAGTGGCCGAGGAGATGATCGACAAGTTTCTTCCTTTGCCCAGCCCGTGACTTGGACTTGTGTTGCGGAACTCTGTCGATATAAGCTTGTACTGCGGGAGTTGTTCCAAGTCGGGCAGGACGACGCAGCCTGCACTAAGGCCGTTACTGTGAGTCTGCACCATGACAGGTAGAAATGACCCTTAGACCACTGCGACCGAGTCTACGACGTGATTCATTCGCTTCGAGACCACTGCTACAAGAAGCACGACAAACTACCGATTCGAAGCTGCAACCTACCGCTTATTGGGGCGGAGAAACCATATCGCAAACGGACCTTCGAGACAAAGCGATGAAGAAAGGAACGCGTGCAGCATGGAGTCGATGACGGTCACACCGGTTCTACGTTGTTGAGCAGGAGGCAGCAACTAGTGCAGCAAGGCGTTGCTGACGACGTGATTGGCAAATATCTGCCCTTGCCGGAGTCGTGAAGTGGGCGGAAAAGTGCCTAGCGCAAGAGGATAAAAACATATCGCAGGACGTGGCGATGTATTGCAATGAGGTCGCGCTCTGGTGCGATTCTTGTAGTTGTGAAGGACGAATGTCAAGTGCAAAAGGAAAGCGGTTGATGGTTTTGCTGTTATGCAGACTCGGCGCAGTGTCTGTGAGCTCGGCATTTGCCTTTTAAATAAGACTGTTTGGTGCACCCTGAAAACGAGCATTGCTTTCTTCCACCGTGAGCGCTGCACCTTCCTCTGGACCGAGCATTCCTGCTGCAGTCAGGTCGCAAGCACGGGCTAACACCTCCGTGTGCGATGCACTTGCCTTTGAGCTTGACCCGCTTGGTACATCCCGGAACTTTGTAGTTCTTGCTTCTGCCGATACTGGTACGCGTCAGTGTTTGAGCAGCAATTGCCGCGTCTTGCTCGCTGTCAGTCTCACTGCTGCCTTTTGCCTCCGTCGACGTGCTCGAGCTCGACCTGGCAATCGGCATCAAAATCCCTGCCGTCGCCATCGCTCCGGCGCCACTTCCGACGATGAAAGCGTTCTCGTCCATGCTTCTACGCCACCGACCGAATTCGAAAATGGCTCCGAGTCTACAATCCGGTATTGTACACGTTAACTACTCGCAAGCTTTAGTTCCTCTAGCAATGCAGCTCCCTGTAGCAAATCTCTGCTTGGAGAGCTTGAAGTTGTGAGAGATTCAACATCTTGGTGCGCTCCTGGCCCCACGTCATTCACTTTCCCTTCCTCTCAAAGCAGAGCAAGAGTATCTTCAGCATGGAGCGACTACCGAGCGACACGGTGCAACTAGTCTGCAGCTTCCTCACGAGTCACGACGCGTTCCATCTCTCGCATGCCAACTCGTGGTGGTTGCGCTACGTCGGCGACGGTCTCAAGTGGCAGAAGCGGCTGCTGGAAGCTCCGGCCACGGAGTTGAGTCGCGGTTGGAACAAGAAGTCGATGGTGACGCCGTCGCTACTTTTCCAAGGCCGACACACTGGCAACAACCTCCTGCTGGACTCGTTCGCTTACCTGGTTGATAACAAGAGGAAGCACTTCCACCTGACTCAGTTGAGAGACCAGAGCTTCAGCTTCGACGTCTGGTTCAGTCTGCTGCCAGCGACAGACAGCAAATGTCTTGGCGGGATCATCTTCGGACTGCAATCTGCCAGTCGCGAGAGTCGGCCGTGGCCGCACTACCATCAGCCCATTGTGGTCGTCAACTCGGTGGGGGATTTGTACTGCTCCGTGCTGGATGCCAAGCCAGTAGTAGCAAGGAATTTGCAGTCAAGTCGCTGGTATCATCTCGCATTAAGCTACGACGTTCATCTCCACCGCCAGGAGGTCTATCTCGATGGAGTTAAGACGCAGTCGGACGACGGTGCACTGCATCACGAGTGGAGCTTCTTATCGCACGAACAAGTGGGGACTGGTTGTGTGACTGGAGCGGACGACGGCTTCCCGTACCGAGGCTATCTCGGATGGTACGGCTTCCACGGCTTGGTGGATGAGTTTCGTGTCTGGAGTGGCGTTTTCAGCCACGATGAAGTCGATCTGCTAGCTCATGGAGGCAGAATACCAGGCAGAAAGCCATTGGGATCGATGAAGTTCGCAAATGGTAGTGGGGTTTCTCCTCCTCGAGTGAACGTGCAAGTAGTGCCTTGTACGCGGCCTACAGAGCGAGAGATGGTCTCACTTGAACTGGCGCATCGCTTGGGTTGAGCGGCTGTGTAGCTGGGTGCGTCATTCTCCATTCTTCCGCGACGGATCGCAGTCATGAAACTGGAGCGACTGCCAAACGAACTGGTCAAGACTGTCTGCAGCTTCCTGAGCGGCTTCGACGCCTTTGATCTATCGCACACGAGCTCGTGGTGGCTGCACTTCCTCTCAGAGAGTCTACCGTGGAAAAACCTTCTTGTTGGTGCATCCAATAGCGATCAAACGCTGTCGAGACGATCGTGGAAGCAGCGATACATGGAAGCCCGCTCCTTGGCGTTTCTTGGCCGACCTGCAAGTGATGAACAAGCTGAGCTGAGCGCGTATGCATACCTGGTCAACTATACTGCGGAGTCGCTACGATTCGACTTCCATCTGACCCGTTTGAACCACCAAAGCTTCAGCTTTGACGTTTGGTTCGCCTTGCTACCAGCTACGGATGGAAAGTACCCGGGAGGGATCATCTACGGACTACAATCTGCCAGTCGCGGGACCAGTCGTTGGCCAGAATTCCATCAGCAGTTCGTGGTCGTGAGCTCCACCGGCGACTTGTACTGCTCTGTTCTCGACTCCAAAGCAGTTGTAGCCAGCAATTTGGAGACGGATCGTTGGTACCATCTCGCACTAACCTACGACTACAATCTCAAACGCCAACACGTTTTCCTGGACGGCGCCCAAGTTCAGTCGACCACGCGGGAACTCCACCACGAGTGGCGCTGGTTGACCTTCGAGCAGATTGGGACGGGATGCATCACGGCAGAAGAGAAAGACTTTCCCCTTCCAGGCCACATCGGATGGTACAATTTCAATGGCGTTGTGGATCAGTTTCGCGTCTGGAACAGTGCGTTGTCTCCAGAAGACATCGATACGTTGGCTCGTGGGGAGGTACTGGACAACGACAGACTTTACGCTTCGATGAAACCAGACCTTGCGGGGCATGGTCCTGCGCTACGATACAACGTGCTGCTAATGAAATGCACTCGACCGGCAGAAGGAAGATCGCTTCAGCAACGCGGCCCACCAAGTACACCAAAGGAAAAGAGGTTTATTAGATTGTTTACTTCGTGAAGGAGAATCGACAAGTTTTAGCGCTAGGTTATTCAGTAGCTTTAGCTGCCGCGAAATTCTGGATGACCTGTTCAGCTGCTTCCTCTGGAACATCCTCCTCACAAGTTGAAGTCGAGCTGCACGACACTCGCCACAGCCCTCAGTTTTAAAAAAGCAGCCGAGATGGCGCTCCAGACGTTGCCAGGGGACACTCTCAAGACCATGTGCGGCTTTCTCACGGGCTTCGACGCCTTCGAGCTATCGCACACGAACTCGTGGTGGCTGCGGTTTCTCCAGGATGGCTTCGTGTGGCAGCGTCTTCTCGTGGGGACAGCGGCCGATACCCAGCGACTCTCCGGTCCGCAGTGGAAGCAGCAGTACATGCTGTCGCGGTCCTTCGTTTTCCAAGGACGGTCCGTCAATGACCAGGAGGGCGAGCTCGGCTCGTTCGTCTACTTGACCAAGACTACGCCAACACCAACCAGATACTTCCACTTGACGCAACTCGAGAGCCAAAGCTTCAGCTTCGACACATGGTTCAGTCTGCTGCCTGCTACCAACGGCAAGTGGCTCGGTGGCATCATCTACGGCCTGCAGTCGGCCAGTTGGGAGAGTCGTCGGTGGCCCACTCACCATCAACAGTTCGTCGTCGTGAGCTCCACGGGAGATCTCTTCTGCTCGGTGCTGGACAGCAAGCCCTTAGTCGCCAGCAATTTGGAGACCAATCGATGGTATCACCTCGCCCTCACCTACGACTACAGTCATGAGCAACAAGTCGTGTATCTTGACGGTGAACAAGTACAGTCAGGTGTGGGGGCTTTGCACAGGGACTGGCGCTACTTCGCCGTCGATCAGGTCGGAACGGGCTGCGTTGCGGCTGGGGACGACAACTTTCCTCGGCCAGGACACCTCGGCTGGTTCGGCTTCAACGGTGTCGTCGACGAGTTTCGCGTCTGGAAACGAGCGCTACCCCAGGAAGACATCATCACTTTGGCTCATGCAGGAAAACTAGCGAGCGACAAGATGCACGCGTCGATGAAAATGGGAACGAGAGGGTCGATTCAAGGGAGGTTTCCGGACGCCTGGGTTAATGTGAAGCTGACCAAGTGCACTCGCCCAGCAATCGAAAGGTCGATGCAGCAGCCGGAGGAGAGCAACGTGAACCAAAAGACCCCTTCAGTCGAGCGTGGAAATGTCCGACGGATGATCCGATCGATGCGATCAGCATATAGTTCAGCCTGAAGAGCAACTCAAACATGTAACGTGTGAAAAAGGTAGCGTAATATTCAAGGCCACAAAGCCACATATGAAGTCAACAACAACCGGATCCTCACAAACAGGTCTCTGCTGTTTGAGACCTCACTTTCCAATCTCCCAGCTAGCCTTCCAAGTAGGTGTCTGATGACACAGGTCCCGTCACGACGCGAGCAGTGGGAGCGAAAATGACGACCACTTTCGAATTTGCTTGCAGATCAAGACCCCTTAGCCGCGGCACTGGCTGAGACCTGATCGAAAGTTTATGTGCCGAACGACCGGAACCCGATTTGGTATACTAAAGCCAATTCAACTCAGGCCGCGCAACATGCTTCCTGCCCCCGCCGAGGAGCCTGGGGGCGAAGGCAAACCCCGAGAAACACCTTCGGATCTGCACCTGGTAAGCGCCGACCCTGCCAAAGAGGAAACGCTGCCAACGCCAAGAGAGGCCAAGGTGAGGGACACAGGAGCCGCTCCCGCTGAAACCAAGTTACAACCAACGACAAACATCTTGGGGATGTTGATGGTGAGAGCGGCGAGGGCAAGGTGTAACCAAGACACTGCACCTCGTCGCGGAGCCACGCGTGGATAGCATGTATGCAGGTGCGATGGAACCGCGACAGCGTTCAAGATGCTGTGGTTGCTGTGAAGCAGCAACTGCAACGGGAACGGCAACCACGAAGCGCGTGGGTGCAAAAGGATGCGTCAGAGGACGCGCTCTATAGGTGAGCTAGAGGTAGACAAGTCGAACTAGACCTCACTCTGCATTTCAATCTCTCACTTCCGAAAATACACTCTACTCATCAAATCGACTACAGTCTTCCTTCCGTTGCGCACTCCAGTTCCAAGTGGGGAGAGACGACGAAAAACACGTTGACAAGGGATCCAGCGACAGAGTGAGTTCATCACGACCACCTCAAGACATGCATGAAACGCCCAGCCCACCAGACGGCCCCGGTGAAGTAACGACAGACAATTTAGCTGCAACTGTGTTAGCGGCGATGAAGAGAACAAGTACTCGGACTGCACGGCTTCACGAGCAGCAGTTTAGAGGAAAACCCTAGCCAACTGGAGGAATTGACGACATCCCTGAAGCAGATGTGTTGCATGAGGGCGCAAATGGATGCCGGGCTTAAGCATGACCATACCGCACGGAAAAAAATTCTTCTAAGCGTGGGCAGAGGCCGAGAGAACATGTCTCGGTCAGTTAGTAAAGCAAAATACCTGAGATACTTGCAAGACTAAGGTGTGAGTCCTTCTGGACAAGATGACAGGTTGCCGAAAACGCTGTGGGGCTCCAACGATACCCTGACGGCATACGCAGTAACATTACAGTGAAACATTTTCGTGATTTCAAGGCAAAACGACAGGCATTGGAGTGCATTGCCGTTTGAGCCGTACTTCTATAGTGACACCGGAAAGGCTTTCTGGGTATGCGCGGAGTACGTCCGGTCTACGGAGGCATGCATTAAAACGGTGTTGAATCTCAAGTCGCGCGCTTTAGGAAACAAGGAGCTCTTCCTGATCATTCTACACTTTGAAGATGACCATTACCACGCATATTCGCATGCATGGAGATCGACACTGGCAACGACACCGAAGGATGACGCTGATGAACCCATGAATAGCCCTCGAATTCCAAGGCCTGCGACGTCTGGGAGTGTTTATTATCCGGATACCCACATGGCCAGCCCAGTTGTCCAACGGGTAACCCAAAAGGTGGCGGACACATGCCACGAAGAGAAATAAGCAGGAGCTCAAGAGGACGGCTTTGCGTCTCAACCACCTTGGGGCCCTGATCAGTGGACAGGTGGACAGGGGACATCAGAACGACGACTCCAAAGACGAACGATATCTCATGCGTTAAAGCAAGAGATCGCCAATATTCGGCAAAATGCAGGTGATCGAAAAAGAGAATTACTCCACTTTCTGGTGAACACCGTCTCCCAATTATCCCGGCCGCAACAGCAGTGTTTGCTCGAAGCCGACCTCACTCGAGCAGACGAATGCAAACGATATATGATGACGTTTCAAATTCCTGAGCCAGTGATCATACAGTGGCAACAGTATGTCAGCGAAGAAAGAGCCCAAGAGGAGAAAGCGTCTCAGGAACGAAAAGAAAATAATGCTGGAACAGACTCAAACTCGGACTACAACCCCTCCGACTACATCTCAAATAGTCCCGAGACACAACAGAAAACATCGTCAAGAAAACAATTACAGCCGCAGGCAGATGGCCCCAAGCTGCAAAATGAGGGCACGAAGCAACCCCTATAGAACGCTCGGAGGTTAAAGGGTCCTTGGTAAAAATCCACAACCAAGCTGTGCCTTTCTAGAAACGGGCAGAAGTAGATCAAACAACAAGACAGCTCCTTGCGGAATATAACGCTGCCGACAGCCCAGACAGTTCGTCAGATCGAAGGCAACAGGCCAGCAGAAAGATAGAGGAAACATGGCAGAACGCTTGGGATGGCTTAGCGGAGCTGTGGAAATGGAGGTCCCACACCCCATTCCTGAATCAGTTCGCGACAGTTCCTAAGTGAATTGCAGCGCCTCGAAACGAGTCTCTTCTTGGAAAAATGATGCGAAGGTACGAAAATGACGATCAAGATAGCCGGTCCGACGCTAATGCAAGTGACGAAAGTAGATCAAAGATGTGGATTACTTCTCGTCTATTCATGGTGACCCTTGCCGTGAAGATGACGATGAATCAGCTAGAGACATGTAGGTCCTTCATCGAATTTCGTGGTAAGTACACGTGTACCGCGGCTAAAATAGCTCCCGTTCGCGCCGTTACTGTTGAATATCAATCCCATTATACTAACCCATCTTAAACAATAAAATGTGTGTCTGTCACCGTGTCAGTCACAAAATACGGAGTTCTGATTGGCTGAAATTATCACTTATGAAAGTACATACAAGTGTAAATAGCAGGCTGAGATATCCAAGATACTGAGTCAGTGTTCTAATTCGAAAAATTCCTAACACCATTAGAAGTATCTAGAATATCTATATTATAATAACTATCCAAAACATAATTATTATGGTTTCGGTTGTTACTTGCTTGACGAGGGTTGTCATCTCCAGTTCCAACATCCTACAGCACACTATTGCTCTAGGCACTGACGGTTCACGCTTTATACCCTTTCTTATGGAACCCAAAAAAGCGTAGACAGGTGACCAACAACAGATAGGTTGTAAAGTTATATTTTATCAGTACATTCAGGAAAAGTATAATTAAAACGGAGGTGGGGCGGGCAGGGTGCGCCGCAAAGCGGCGCAGCGAGAACGCTTGTAATTGATAAATCTTATCAATTAGAATAATAGTTGTTTGCGTAAAATATTGGGGGTACAAAATGGTAAAAACCACTATTGGCTGAGAGGACTGCTACGCGTCCCCGCAGCTCTACTGTGAGCCCCAAGCTCTCTCTCTCTCTCTCTCTCTCTCTCTCTAAGCCTGCCAATTAAAACTCACTCTTCTCTTGGCTATCTACCCCCAAGCTCGCACTCTTCGCCCCTTCTTCCAACCGTACGAAGTGGTATCGCAATGGCATGAACGTCATAGACAAGATAGCCGCGCTGATACGGGAAGAAAGGCAGCCGAAGACCTGATTCCTACAGCTGCCGCCGTGTGGGTGTGGTCTCGACACCACATGATTACTCGCTATGGCCGTGCGATTGGGCTCAACCTGATCAAGAAACGGACCAGCAGGGATCTAGCATACCGTGCCAGAGACGCTTCAACCGGCGGAGATACCACCGCACAGATTTCTGTCTGCACATGATCACCACCCTTTTCTGCACTTCAATATTTCCTACATGCACGAGCGCGAACTCCATCGATTGATGGGATTCACCTATCCTGGTCTCCTGCACCTCCTGAACCATCCCGTAGTTCAACTCCTTATTGACGGGACATTTTCAACTGCTCCAAGGCCTTTCAAGTAGGTGGTAATTGTCATGG
Organism: Phytophthora quininea; assembly: GCA_011947345.1. Lineage (NCBI taxonomy): Eukaryota > Oomycota > Peronosporomycetes > Peronosporales > Peronosporaceae > Phytophthora > Phytophthora quininea. Next base: position 24,387 of record JAAVTG010000438.1, read on the forward strand.
TTTACGACCACGGTCGCAAGATGTTCGTCCCTACTTTTTACATCCTGGCACAAGCAAAAACCGACTGGACGTACTGGCACATTCTCCTTCGGATCAAAGTTCAAAGAGGGATGATGCTCAACTCTGGTGTCGTCGGCTGTGATTTCGAGCTGGCTTTGCTACAGAGTGTCAAAGACCAGTTCCCCAAGGCCCATTGTGTGGGCTGTCTTTTCACTTGAAGCAAGCTATTCGCAGGAACATGACTATTTTGCACATCCCACGAGACCAAGTACAAGCAAGCCTGCGGCCTGGATGTCTCGATTTGTTGACGGTGCTCCCTCGCGCAAAGATGAACCAGGATATTGCACATGTACCATCACAGCTCAAGCCGCGACGAGGCGACACGGCCAAGTGGGCTTTATTCTGGAAGTATTATCGCGCAGCATGGTCGAACGCTACGATTTGGAGGCATGGAATGTGCACCACATGTTGAGAGATAATGTGGAGCTCATAGCCAAGACAAACAACCCTCTGGAGTTGTACAGTCGTGTGTTCACCGCGTAATTCCATCGGTCGTACTTCAACTTGATGACCTTAGTGCAAGAACTACTCACAAAAGTTCTTTGAAATCCTAAGTCGCATCGAAAATGGGTCTGATCTAGCTGACGTGATATATCCGACAACACCTGTAGAACTAGCAGGTTAAACAGCGGCTACGCGCCCGAGCCACCAGATTTGCTATCGTTTCCATACACCGCCTCTCTACGGAGCTTCCTCTGGGACGTGAACGAAATGTTGGAGACCGGAATCTACATTGCTAACCGTACGAGCAACCTTTCAGAGCAATACAATAGGGCATTTGGCGAATGTTTCTCTGTCTGCCACCCCAAGTCGTTTGCATTTGTCCAGAAATCAAAGGAGGACGCGCACCGACACGTGAAGCTCATCGAAGACGTGAATCAGCACCTAAGTGAAGAGCCTCGCCACACCCCGCCAGCCGAGTCGAGCATTCTGCTCGCGTACAAGTGCATCAAGTAAGACAGACGCTATCGGTAGATGTTGCGCCCTAAAACCCGCTAGAATACCCACCCATTTTATAGGTAATTTCAGTGCAGTTTCCGGTACGCAATATGGGGCACCGAACTCTGGTGGGGAAACAAGCGCAGACCTCAAATGAACCATCATGTACGCCTGGTACTTCCCCAAAGACGTAACTGAAGTCCTCCCTACATCCTCCCGATTTTCAGGGATTCCACGTCCTCGTAACTATTCATACCGCCGAGCGTAGGAAGTTCCAGGACCTCATTCAGTGAAAGCAGATGATTTACGAAGCTTTAGGGGGGCTCGATAACACTGATTTTGGCGGGAAGAACAGCGCGTGTCTTGCCTTCAGTTGTGCTTGCCTTGAGTCTTGGTCTAGCAGTGAGTGCTAGGAGGCGAATTTGTTGAGACTGAGATTGAATGAGTTAGTGCAAGTTGTGCTTCCTGCCTTACGCTAGCTACTGTGCACTTGAAAAATTCAAGCGTGCAACCGATAGTGGCGATCGCGGACGGGCGCTCGCAACTGAGGACGGGCGCTAGGTCGACTGCAACGAACGTCGCCGTCACACTTCCTCCCTTAGAAGGGCTGTAGCGCGTGTAGCTGGAAGTGTGACAATGTATTGACGAATGAGCTCAGTGACTTGGGTCAGATTGCTGAGCGGTTCCCATGACGAACCGGGGACGTGTCGAGCCATCGAACTTTGAATTGACGAACGCCCCTGTGTCGACGATGCTTTACAATCGAGTGGACCAAGTGACCTTCGCTTCCATCCGTCGTCAACACCTCGCGCAAACGCGTAATTCTGGATGGGTCATCGTCGTGCTGGTAAAGTCGGAGTCGAGATACATGATACTCCGGGTGTAGACGCAGACCTGGTGGTAACGCGAGCTTGTACGTGTCGGGTCCGGTGATGGCGACGATGCGGTACGGACCAATAAATCGTGGCGCGAATTTTCGCTTGCCATCAGTACCAAGATGGGCGAGATCGAGGTCCCGCGTATTCAGAAGCACCTGGTCGTCAATCTTAAACGAGAGTTGCGGCCGGTTCCGATCGTAGGCTGTGTGCCAGCGAGCTTGCGCAGCAGCCATCGCGTCCTGGGCTTCAGCTAATATTGCTTGTTGGTGCGTGACGAACTTCGACGCGCGAGTAGGCCGCGAAGTTGGTACTGCACAATCCGACGCAGCCCGTGGTTCGTATCCAAGGTCAGCCATGAATGGCGACATGCCGATGGTACTGTGAACTCGGGAGTTGTACGCGAACTCGCACAATGGCAGCAGGGTATCCCAGTCGTCATGATGCGGAGCCACGAAGTGGCGAATATATTCGTTGGCAAACTTGATCGTAACTTCCGACTGGCCGTCAGTGGAAGGGCGAAAAGCAGTGCTGAGGTTCAATCGGGTTCCTTGTAGCTGCATAATATGCTTCCACAGCGCGGATGTAAACTTCGTGTCCCGATCGGACACGATAGTCTGCGGCAATCCATGGAGACGTTGGTAAAAATCGCAAAGAGTGTAGCAGTGTCCGCTGCCGATGCTTCAGTCCGAGTTGCCACGAAGTGACCCCGTTTGGTGAGGCGGTCGACGATGACCAGGACAGCATCATGCCCAGATACCGTAAGTGGAAGCTGCGTCATGAAGTCGAGGCTAATGTCTGCCCAGCGTTGTGCTGGGATTTCCAGTGGATGCAGGAGACCAGCCGGCTTCCCGCGCACGTATTTGTGCCGCTGGCATAGTTCACATGATGAGACGTACTTTTGGACGGATTCAGCCATTCCGCGCCAGTAGTATTTGTCGAGCAGGAAAAGAGTCGTCTTCGCCTGGCCCGGGTGGCCACGAGCGGGTGCGTCGTGTTCCTCGAACAGAATACAATTTCGTAGTTCGGCTACATCCGGCACGCATACTCGGCGAGGTGTGTCTGGACGCACTTGAAAAATAAAACACCGTCCTCCAGTGTGAAGCGGCGAAGCCGACGCGAGCCCGTGTCGTTATCGTTGGTCAGATCTCGCAGAATAGGACCAAAAATTGGATCCTTCGCGTAGTTTCGTCGGCACTGGTCGAGTATATCGATCGAGAGAGCAATCTGCTGTGCAAACACGCTTTCCTCATCCAGGTTACCATCTTGGGAAATTAATTGGGTGAGGAGTTCGGAAAGGCTGATCGCCCGACTGGTGCCGTCAGACCAGTCTGGGCACCTTGACATCGAGTCTGCGATCACGTTTGTTTCGCCGGCGACCCACTTGAACATTGGCTGGAACAATGCGAGCTCATTAAGCCATCGTGCTAGTCTTTGAGAGCATGTTTGCTGTTGAAGTAGCGACTCGATCGTCCTGTGATCGGTGTTGAGATAGAAGGGCTTATCCAGCAGATACACTTTCCAGGTTCTCATCGCATGCAGAGCAGCGAGTAATTCCTTCTCCCGGGTAGGATAGACGAGTTCCGCTCGCGACAGTTTACGTCCCCCAAAAGCAATTATTTTCTCGGCTCCATTTGCGTCGTACTGAAACAGATACCCTCCGATAGCAAAATCGGAGGCATCGACGCTAACGTAAAATGGCTTCTCGAAGTCAGCATGAGCGAGCGTCGGCGTCGATGAAAGCTTCTTCTTGAGGTCATCAAACGCAGTTCTCTGTTCGGGAGAGAAAGTAAGCGGGTCTTTCGGACGCTTGCCTTTAACAAGCTCTGTTAAGACAGCAACCCGGTCAGCAAAGCCACTGCAAAACCGACTGACGTAGACACACGTTCCGATGAACGCCTGTAGCTCGCGCTTCGTCTTTGGGAGCGGCCATTTTTGAATTGTTACCACTTTAGCCGGATCCATGCGTATTCCATTCACCCCAATAATGCCACCGAGACATGGTATTTCCTTGGCGCAAAACACGCATTTCTCGAGCTTCACGAATAATTGTTGTTCAGCACATCGAGCCAACGCTTTACGCAGCGCGGATAAGTGCTCCTCGACTGAGTCAGTCGAAGTGAAGACGAAGAGGTCGTCAAAGTAGGTTTGGCAGGAAGAGGCGTAGTCCTTGAAGATGGATTGGACGAGCCGGTTAAAGCACGATGGGCTGCTCGAAATGCCCATCGGCGTCACCAGATATTCAAATAGTCCGTCAGGCGTCGCAAACGCCGTGTACGGTATAGATTCTTCTCGTAGTTTCACTTGGAAGAAGCCCCATAACAAATCTAGTGCGGAAAACATGCGCCCTCGCCCCATTGCGCGTAGACTCATCTTTGCGGGGAATAGGATTCGCAGGAACGCGTATTTTCGCATTGAGACCGCGATAGTCATGTACTATCCGCCATTCGCCGCTCGATTTCCTGACGCACAAGGTCGGAGCGCAATATGGTGATGAGGACGGTCGTATAAGTTTTGCCTTCAGCATTTCGCGAGTCCATTGTACAATGGCTTCACGCTGATCTTTAGATAGTGGGAACTGCTTGCGATGGACAGGATTCGCATCAGAGACGTCAATACTTGCGTCCATGGCTCCTTGACGTGCAGGCGGTACTGACGGTAGCTCCGATTGGAAGACGTCACGAAATTCCACCAGCAGGGGATACACCGGAGACCCTTCTAGTGACTTCCATGCAGCGGCAGCTTTTGGGGAGATGGTGTCGTCTAGCACTGGGTTGATCATGAAGCAGAACTCGTTGTCCTTGGCTTTCAATAGTTTCTGGACATCACGGGAACGTACCAAATGTGTGCATCCCATGTCAGAATTGTAGTCATGAACAAAGTAATCATGCAGTCGAGCTTCGTCTAGCTGTTCTGGAGACTTTCGTGGATTGCTGTGTCGTTTTCCACCGACACAATTCGCTGGCCGGACACTTGGCCTAGGACACGCAGACCTGGTCGCCCAGTCGATGATGGGGTTAATCTCCTCCAGCCAAGGCATACCTAGCATGGCATCGTTGGATTCAGGAATTTCCATCACAAACGCTCCAGTTGTATACATCGGGAAATTTGGTAGTTTAATCGAAAAGGCAGTCACTCGACGAGGAACAACTGTCTGTTTTCCGCCACCGAGGCGGATAATCAAAGGCCGTTCGTGCTCGTGGACTTCCAGTCCAGCACGTGCGGCAAATTGCGCGCTTACGGCGTTGAAAGAAGCGCCGCTATCAATAAAAGCATCAACAGGTTGGTCTTGAATTACACCAGACTGCTGGAGGTGACCATGTCGGGTAGGATTCTAGCTCATCATGACAACATCCTCGTGCACATAGTCCACGGATCGGTGCCGGCCAGTGGCTGGACGCTGTACAGCTGCATGGTCGACAGCTGTAGCGTCTCTCTCGGTGGGGCGCCAGCCCACCGAGTCTTCTGGTTTTTGACGCACCGAGGTCCTGGCCAGGACACTCGGGCGACTTGTGCCCCTTAACACCACACTTGAAGCAGGTTGGCACAGTTGGGTTACCTCCAGTCTTCGGTATCGGTTTTGACGGGTTCGGCGGATTTTGAGTCCCTGTGTCGGCATTTGCCTTCTCTTGCTGGGGGCGGTTGCTCCGTCGATTTTGCTTAGTCATACCGACTGCAGGGCCCGCTTTCGAGCGAGGAGTTTCGCGCGAGTCCTCAAAGCGCTGAGCGTGATCCCTCAGGCTCTGTGGACAGTGTTGGGAGACATAGGAATTCGTATCTGCTCGCAAATTTTGCTGGTACAGCCAGCGCTTCACAATCTCGGGCATGTCGATCGAGGACATGGAGAGCAGCTGCATGAACTTCGTGCTATTCTCCTGCTGCGTCCCCGTCACCAGCAGATCATGCATTTTGGTGATCAGCTTGAACTCGTAATCATTGTCACGGTACCGAGCTCTGATTTGCTGCTTGAACAGAGGCCAGGTACGAGGATTATTCCCCATCGCGTGCTTGAACTCCCTGTACCATGCCATCACGTCGAGACCCAGAAACGGGACGACCATGTCGACGAAACGTGAGTCATTGGTGGTCATCTCAGTTGAGTAAGCAGCAAAATGCTCCTCGATGTGAAAGAGCCAAAGCTCTAGGTCCTCTTCAGCACGCCCATGGAACTTAGGGGATTGGCCTTTTGCTTCTGGCGGTTGGCCCGCGCTTGCATGTCATACATTTGCTGTTGAAATTGCGCTTGCTGCATCATAAAGTTGTGCATCTGTTGCTGGCTAGCAGCAATGGCCTGCTGCTGCAGCGAGAACATGCTCACCAAGCTGGAGAGCATCTGGATGGTGTCAGGGCCAGCCGGTGCAGGGCCATGTTGCCCATCTGGCATCTGGCCAGCCGAAGCAGAGTCCGCTCCCGTGGGAGTCGCTCCAGTTGGAGTCGGCATTGCCGGGTCGACACCTGGCGGTGGTAGCATTCCCGCATGGGCCTGCCCAGCCTCCGCATAATCCTCGGCTCCGGGGACCTGGGACGCGTCCAAGGGATCCATGCGTGGAGCTTGGTAAGGTCGAAGATTAGGAGATTCGTCTTCAGGCTGTCGAGCAGTCTTCTTTGAGCTCGAGTCCATGTACACCTGGACGACTTGAACCGCACTTAATCGAGTCGGTACGGTGGTTGCCTCGAAGGGGTTGCAAAGCCTTCGGCGCTAATTTCGAAATTGTCTTGCCTTCAGTTGTGCTTGCCTTGAGTCTTGGTCTAGCAGTGAGTGCTAGGAGGCGAATTTGAGACTGAGATTGAATGAGTTAGTGCAAGTTGTGCTTCCTGCCTTACGCTAGCTACTGTGCACTTGAAAAATTCAAGCGTGCAACCGATAGTGGCGATCGCGGACGGGCGCTCGCAACTGAGGACGGGCGCTAGGTCGACTGCAACGGACGTCGCCGTCACCGCGCGCCATTCAAAATGCGTGTTTTGAAAGCATCCTTAACACTGCGTCGACGTACTACGCGTACAGGTGCAACTACGGGTACAGCTACTCGATGTGGGACGACAAGCCAAGAAACACGAGCATGCCTGTCTAGAATTGTGATGTGTTGTTAATGGGGCTAGATTCTAGCCGTTAGAATGCATCGCCACGGTCGGTGGCCCGTTGAAGTAAGTACGACGCACACTACATCGAAGACACTGCCATCTGCAACTTCCTAACTGTTTGTATGTTTTCGAGTTATCCTAAACAGATTCATTTTGGTTGTGTTTTCTTTCCAGTGGTGGCTTCAGGCAAAAACGTCTACATGGCAGAGAGAATATTCTTCACGAAGTGGTGGGGAAGCAGCATTATATTCAATCCGTTAAATCCATACCAACCAGAGTGTCCAGGAAAGGGAAAGTTGGGGGCTTCAGCCGACCATCCAGTTCCAACTTGCTGCACTCGCAACTCGCTCCAGTCTTTATGAAGGACGCCATTGTCAGAAGCGATTTTATGGCCGTCTAGGTAGACTTGTTGGCGTCGGAGACCCTGGTCGTAGGTCAGCCGCCACCGCTGGCCTAGAATCGATCACTGAGCAGTAAAGATTCCCAACCAAGTACGATTAAATTTTGAGTAAGTTCGCTTCCATCATACATGAGACGGCGTTCATACCGGATGGTACTAATGAACCCTTTAGAGTTATCGAGATAATCGCACGATGGCACTGCTCCTCGAGTTTTCAACATTCCAGTGCAAACAGTGGCTCAAAACGTAGGCAAGACGCCCCTCTTTCAAACGAAGCCGTCAAGTAGCGATTCGTACTTGGATATTTATCCATCAAATTCTTACTATTATGACTTCCTCGCCAAATCGCTCGCCAGATTATTCAGTAAACCAAAAGCTTTTCCAACCAGGGAGGAGCTCTTACAAGGCAACAAACGAGAGTCAACATTGATGCTGTTGAAAACAGATCCTGCACAGTATCCATACAAGCCCGCCTTTGCTGCTGCAGTGGCCGTCGCATCAACACGTCGCGTGAACAGGAAAGAGCGTACTGTGAGCTGTGCCTTCACGACCCACTTTTTAATTTCCCAGCTAGCGACAGCACTTGTTCCAGATGAAGATGTTGTTTCTATCCGGATTATCACTCTTCGTGGCCGCTCTCTCCATCGTCGAGACTGCCTCGATTGATCACGACAAGGTGGAGCCGTTCCCACAACCAGAACCGGTCACGGTCGCCGAGAAAGCGGCCGTCAAGTTCAAGCCCTCGCTTGTCATCGAGAGCGGCTGTCAGCCGTATCCTGCCGTGAATGCTGCTGGGGAAACAAGCGCCGGTCTGAAAGGCACTGGAAAGCTGGACGGCGACTGCGAGGGCTCCGAATTGGGGTCGCAGGTCTATAGTCGATCCAAGGAGCACAGCGGCAAGTGGGCCATCATGTACGCCTGGTACTTCCCCAAAGACGTGACCAACTTTATCTTCATCCGATCGGGCACTCGCCACCGTTGGCTCAGTGCCGTCGTGTGGATCGACAATCCAGCACTGGAGTCTCCGGTGGTGCTGGCAACATCGACCCAAAACAATGGTTGGTACGACAAAGCCATTCCGGTCGACAGAAGCTACCTCGACGGCACTACCACGAAAATGCTGTACAAACCGATGTCAGGAGCAGGATACCACATTATTGTCCCCAGCACCGAGAGTGGCGAGTTCCAGGACCTCATCCAGTGGGAGCAGATGACGGACGAAGCTCGTCAGGCGCTCGAGATAACGGGCTTTGGTGAGAACAACAACGTGCCTTTCAATGACGCCTTCTTCGAGGCCAACCTCAGGTATGCGTCGATGTACTCCGGCCACAGCCGCAGGTACGGCTCGTACAGCTACTCGATGTGGAACGACGTCCAAAATGCCGAGTCGGGAAACACGAGCATGTCTGGTTAGACTAGTGGCGGGGCTAGCTATAACAGGCCGCCACCACCATTGAATACAGCACGACTGTTCACTGCCGTTGAATAAATCCTGCTTCATGGAGCTCGAACGCCTTCCAACCGACACTGTCATCGCCATCTGCAGCTTCCTCACCGGCTTTGACGCCTTTGCGTTGTCCCACACAGACTCCTTTTGGCTGTGTTTTCTTTCGGACGGTTCCTTCTGGCAAAGACGTCTGCGTAGGAGGGAGATCAAGGACAGCGTTCTTCAGGGACTGGTGTGGAAGCAGCTGTATATCCGGTCGCGATCGCTGGCCTTCAAAGGTCTGCAAGTTAATGCCTCCAAAGACGATCCAGATTCCTACGTGTACATCACTCGCAACGTCTTCCAAGTGCAGCGATCACACTTCCACTTGAATCAATTGAACGCCCAGAGCTTCAGCTTCGACGTGTGGTTCAGTCTTCTAGCAGGGACCGATGACAAGTATTTCGGCGGGATCATATACGGTCTCCAGTCTACTAGTCGAGCGAGTCGTCACTGGGCCGATTACCACCAACAGTTCGTGGTCGTGAGCTCCACTGGCGATCTCTACTGCTCCGTCCAAGATGCGAATACTGCAATCGCCTCGAATTTGCAGCGTAATTGCTGGTATCATCTTGCACTGACCTACGACCACAGCCTTCAACATCAAGACGTCTATCTTGATGGTTTGAAACTCGACAGCAAAGCAGGTGCGCTGCACCACGAATGGCAATGGCTGACGAACGAGCAGGTTGGAACTGGTTGTGTCACGGCGGGTAGTAGCAGTCTGCCTCGTCCTGGAGATGTTGGCTGGTATGGATTCAACGGTGTCGTAGAGGACTTTCGTGTGTGGGGAGGAGTATTGTCTTGCGACGAAATTGTCGAACTAGCAAGCGGTGGGTTTCCTTCAGACGATCGACTGCTTGGATCTGTGCGGTTGGAGACACTGGGAACGCTTGCTGGGTCTTCTCCATCTCCTCGTGTGAATGTGCAGCTGATTCGATGCACTCGACCAGCAGAAGGCAAAGCGATGCAAATGCCAAGGCCGCGTTGAAGAGCTTTCCCCATCCAATTGGCACGGATGTTCGCCATTTCATTCGCCGATACGTTTTCTGTCCGTAGAACGATGCACCACCTCCCGGAAGACTCGATCGCGACCATCTGCAGCTTCTTGACGGGGTTCGAAGCATTCCGCCTCTCTCATGTTAACTCGAGTTGGAAACGTCGTCTAGCAGGCGATTCCTTTTGGCGACCACGTCTCCAGTTTTCGTCAATCGATGGCGCTCAAGAACAACAGCAAGGCATCACGTGGAAGACGAAATACACGACGACAAGGTCGATGCTCTTCCGTGGCCTTCCGACGGAAGATGGTCCTCTGGCAGACTACTCGTACGCCTACCTCACGGGTAATGACACGTGGGGTAATCCTACAAGATTCCACTTGACTCGACTGAACGAGAGCTTCAGTTTTGACGTTTGGTTCAGTCTCTTGCCAGCGACGGAGGAAATGTATCTCGGTGGTGTCATTTACGGACTCCAGTCGGACGCTCGATATCCGCAGAATCACCAGCAGTTCGTTGCTGTCGACTTGGTTGGGAACCTTTACTGCTCAGTGATCGATTCTAGGCCAGCGGTGGCAACAGAGCTCGAGCCGAATCGATGGTTTCATCTCCTGCTGACCTACGACCAGGGTCTCCGACGCCAACAAATCTATCTAGACGGCAGTAAAATCGCTTCTGACGATGGCGTCCTTCATAAAGACTGGAGTGAGTTGCGAGTGCAGCAAGTTGGGACTGGATGGTCGGCTGAAGCCCCCAACTTTCCCTTTCCTGGACACTCTGGTTGGTATGGATTTAACGGAGTGATCGACGACTTTCGTATCTGGAGAGGAGTACTGCAGCAAGATGAGATCGCCGAGCTGTCGAGGGGTGGCAGTCTGTCGCCTGAAAGATTGCTAGCGTCTGTAAAACGCAGTACGGTTCTGCCAATGACGTTTTTAAACGTCCAACAAGTGGCGTGCACTAGACCTGCAGAAGGCATGAGCTTGCAGAATTTAAGCAAGCTAACGTACTTGTGAACATGACGAATACGATCCACTTTACACTCGATTCGCTTACGCTAGAGCAGCCAGGAAAAGTGACGCACACAGTGAGCTCGCAATCAAAATCGAGTCGAATCCATTTGTGGGAGCAGCAGAAGACGTGCCATCCACAGCTTTTTGGGCGTCGGTAGCTTCGTTTGATGGCGATTTCTTGTCGCCGAGAGCGACGCTGTCGGATGCCTTCACTTGGTTCGACTTCGTATTGCCGCACGTAGGCTGCGTGGACGCACAAGTTATTGTATCCACTACACATGACAAACGATTAGTTTGTCGCTTTGGCAATCGCATGAAGTTTTATCGCGTACCCTTGGGCATCGGTGGGAGTTCGGTCGACACGTTCTTGGGGCACTCCAAGATGGCGCTACGCTCTGGCGTGTACGCATCGAAAGTGACCGAGGAGCTGATGTCCGCTGTATATGCCTTCTTGAGGTTGTCGTACTCGGGGTATTTGTTGAACACACACGGCACCTTATCGTTATCGCAATTGTCGGGGCTGAAGTACCCGATGCCGTAGCGACCGGTGTCAGAAGCTTTCGTCACCTCTGCTCAGCAAAATGTTAGTTAAATGCACAAGATTCCTCTTGTGTGAAGGCGTACTTTTGGCGACAGTATTGTGCAGCTCCGTGACAAATTCAAAGACGTTGCCGCCGACGATTTCTGCCGTCATTTCCTTCTCCTGATTCATCCACTTGGCCTGTAAGACGACAACAGATCAATTAACTTGATAGTGAAGCAGACACATCGCTCACTTACATCGTAGAAGCTGCGCTGGCTTTCGTATCCGTCGATGGTGTTTTTGCCGAGGTTGCACCCGAATTCGCCAAACATAAGCGGCCGAGGGTACTGAGCGCTCGAGTATTCTTTCATGAGCATCTTGAGCCCAGTCGACTGCGAGTACTGCGTGTGTGTGGCAGGATCGCATTCCACGTATTGGTTATATCCCAACCACTCGGCACGGGTGAATTCGTTGTCGTCCACGCTGCAGTCGTAGTAGGACAAGAACATCGAGCGTGGCTGGATGTCAGCATTGTCTAGTCCGATCGGAACTTGTCGAACGCTTGAGCTGCAAGACGCCGCGTAGTTGCGAGTGTCACGAAGTAAAGCCTTGACACACGGCGCAGTCTGCGTTCCTCCTGCTTCTTTCGACCGCTGCAAATTGTTTTCGTTGCCCACGCTGAAACCCTGTGGGGTCGATAAAATATTAGAAGGAGGAGATCTAAGGGCAATTGAGATGCACGATCAACGTACGAGGGTGTTGTCGTAGACGGCGAAGGCGTTGTAAACCATCTGAGCGCGAGAGAACATTTCATCGGGGTAACAGTTCGGCGGGGCAAGGTCTAAGATGGAGCAGTTCTCGCATCTTCACAAGGACAGCTACGTCAGATAAATAATCCCCAAACAAAGAGTGAACACAGAGGACTTACGGCGCTGCCATGCCGACGAGTACGTAGATCCCAGCGTCCGAGCACGCGCACATGAACTTGTCGTGCTTCTTGCTCGGGTCGATTGAGTACAGTCGGATAGTGTTGACACCGATGTCCGCCATGAGATTGAGATGGGGTTTCCACACGTCCTCGTGGTCGTCGGCTGCCCAGTCGTAGTTGTCCACAGTCGAGAGCTTGCCGGAGTTCGGTCGAGGGTAGTAGGCCATGCCTTTGACGCGGAACTCATCGCCCGTCTTCGAGTCGAAAAACTTGTTGCCCTTCGCAACGATCGGGGACAGCCACGCATCTGATACTGACAGCATTGTAGCAGTAAATAGCAAGGCACAGAGGCCACGAATGGAGCTCCCGGACGCCATGGCTAAAGCGGAATGCACTAGGTGTCAGGTAAATGGAAAAGTGAGTCGTTCGTGCAGCAAAATTCAAGGACTTGGTTGGTATTTCTGCGAAAGTCTCCAACCACATCCATCACCAGTGGACTGGATATTCATCTGTCTGCAGCAGGGAGTTGTAGAAGCTCGTCCAGCTGTCATGAGATCGTCCCCAGACGCGAACAGCACGACCAGATCGAAAGAGGACAGCAGATGTTGGTTATTTTTCGCCCACAAACTCCTCCGCAACAGTGTCTGCTGAGCTTCCTGTTGGTCAACATCACCACCACGCAAGTGAGAGAATGTCGACGTATCGATGGCGTACCTCTAGCTGAGCCGTGTGCACGGAAGAGATCCAACACGTATATTCATTGAAAAAGTGTAAAGAGTAAGCTGTTTCTGGGTCTCCACGCCAACAAAGTGCCATCACTTAGGCCAGCTTCACCACGACCTTGCCCATGTTATTGCGTTCATACATGTAGTCGATGGCGTCGGCGATACTCTCGAGCCCTTCGAACTTGACGGGGTCGATGCCAGGGACCAGCTTTTCTCTTCAATGAGCTTCAGCAGACGTTGCATGTGCGGGTGGAAGAACTCGCGGTAGTGGCCCGAGATAAACCCACGCAGCGACGCCGACTTGAACAGCAGCTTGGGCACCAGCTCGCTGGCGAGGAAGGTGTCCTTGTTGCCGTGGTAGCCAGAGATCGATCCAAAGGCGATGATCCGGCCCTTGACGGCCATGTTGTCCACTGCAGCTCGCAGTAGATCTCCGCCGACCGTCTCAAACACCAGGTCGACACCATTGGGGTACTCTTTCTTGAGCACTGCGTCCACATCCTCCGTGTTGTAGTTGATAACACGGTCGCAGCCGATGGACTTGAGGTGCGCCGCCTTAGCTTCCGAGCTGGTGGTGCCGATTACGTGGTTGCCCGCCAGTTTGGCCAACTGCACCACGAACTGGCCGGTGCCTCCAGCGGCGGCAGTCACCAGCACCGTCTGGTTGCTCTTCATCTCGCCCACTTGCTCCAACGCGATGGACGCCGAACTGCCGCAGACGATCAGCGGCAACGCGTCAGGAGTGGGGGCTGGCATTTTGACCACCATAGCCATGTCCACTTCATTGTACTCTGCAAAGGCGCCAAGTTCTGCAGATACAAGCAACGAAATGAGTCACCAACTTATTTGGAAGATGGAATCGAAATCGTACTTCGGTAGGCAATCGCGTCACCGACGCTCACGTCAGTGACACCTTCGCCCACTTCCAAAACGACGCCAACGCCGTCCAACCCGCAGCCGAAAGGGGGCGGCAGTTGGCCCGTGTAGGCTCCGTTGGTGACGTTGACGTCGGTGGCGTTGATGCCCACGTAGTAGTTCTTGACGACCACCGAGTTGGCGTGCGCTTTGGGCAGCTCCGCTTCCTCCACGAGGCGGGTGGCCGCTCGGAAGTCGGTGGACTTGGTGTGCACTTCCAGACGCTTGTAGCTCGGCATTCGAGTTCTTGGATGCAAATGGAGAAATGCTGATCAAGATGGTCCCTACTGAAATGACTACGGAAGATTAGTTGCACCAAAATGTAGTGTAAACACTGCTGAGATATTGCCCTGCTGCATCAACCGCCTCGGCCGCGTGAGCCGGTCAGGGAATGCTCCTGAAGTCAAACTAACTCAAGCACACGAATTCATCCTTGTGAAGAATCGAAACTATGCTCTGCAACGAATTGTAGCAGGTATAATCTTCCTGGCTCTGGTGTTGATGGGGTACTTCTTTGTAAAAGCCTTCGAGTCGCGTGCTGAAGCAGCATCCGGTGATGGCGTTGCGAGCTTTGCGCGATGTGCCTCACCGTCGGGTCTTGAGTGTTCGCCGCGTTCATTTCTCGATTTCCTCACTCCAAGACCAGATCCAAGCCAACTCGTCTACGATGCGCTCCACTTCGATCGTCTTGCTAGTCATGCTCAGCGTCATTTCAGCTGCAGCAGCCCAGACCACCACCCCACCACCAACGCCAGCGACGATGCTGCGGGCCGACGAGCATGCTCGACCGCCGCCGCCTGCGCAGTACAGACACCGCCAGCTTGGCTTTTTCGATTGGCTCTTCAAGAGTCCGACGGTGGCGCCGGACGCTGGCAACAACAACCAGGAGGAGGACAAAGGCATCCAGTGGACGCTTGGGGGCGACAACGGACTCAACTACTAGCAGACAATCCTGACAATAGTGGCGACCTGCGTCGCCATCGACGTGCCCCTTGACGCGCTCGCTGACCTTTTCGTCGATTCAAGTCCAATCGACACCGTCTCTGTTGCTCTCCTAGAAGTCTCCTGTAGTTTTACCGTCTCCAAAACACTGCAGTATCAATGCGATAGCACCATCAGACTCGATTCAAACCAGTTCTCTGTTTTGGGTCTCAGGCTTCCAATTGCGCTACTTGGTCTCCGGTATCCAACACACACATCTCCTGAACTTTGACCCCCAACCAAAATTCTTTGTCGGCATTTCTCCTTTTTCACCCCAAGAGCCGAAAGTTCTTCTTGGGAAGAACTCCCAGCTTCAAGAGCTGTATAAATGCACCGTCAACCAGGTAGCGCTGCGGGCGGGGCTGCTCCTGAAGTCAAAGCGAGACTCACACCTACTCAAGCACGTCAATTCATCGACATGCTATGATCGAAAAGAAAGCTCTGCAACGCATTCCTGTAGGTAAACTTCCTGGACCTGCTGTTGATGGCTCCCTACGCAACAGTCTTCGAATCGTGTGCTGAAGCAGCACCTGGTGATGGCCTTGCGAGATGTTCAATCGTCAGGCTTTAGCGTTCGGCCCCCGCTCGCTTCTCAATTTCCGCACACCAGCTCACTCCCAAGTCAACTCCGCGACGCGCTCCACTTCGATCATCTCGCTTGCCGTGCTCACCGCCATTCCGGCCGCAGCAGCCCAGACCACCACCCCACCCGACACCGGCAACGATGATGCGAGCCGATGAAAATGCTCGGCCGCCACCATCGATTGGTTTTACAAGAGCCCGACAGTAGCGCCGGGCGCTGGCCACAAGAAGGAGGAACCAGCGCTCCAGTGGGGCTTCCAGCCAAGCCAACCTACGAAGACAATCTCGACAATTCGGTGGCATCGCAATCGACGTGCTCGTTGACGCTCTCGCTGATTTTTCGTCGACAGATGGTATGGCCAAGTGCAGCGTGATCCCAATCCGTTCCGTGTCTCTTTTGTTCTCTCCAAAATGCCATGATTGATTTGCATTCTCTCACCATGGAGTTTTGCGGTCTCCAATGTTCTTTTGTATACAACGCCACACGCTCTCATCAGCAGCAACAGACTCTGTTCAAACCGGAGCTTTGTTTTTGATCACGCAGGGCCTCAGGCTTACAATTTGTGTTTCATCAACACTTTTCGCCTGCTGCTTGGTCTCCGCTATCCGACACATCTCATCAAGTACGTCATTCGCCAACTTGGGCCACGCCACGCAAGTCCCCGTAGCCAAGAAAAGATGCCGTCCTTCCGCTCCGTCCAAGTGCACACCAAGTCCAAGGACTTCCGCGCCGCCACCAAGATCGTCGACGTGCCGGAGGTGCCCTCCCCCGCTGCGGGCAACGCCGTCGTCAAGAACCGCTACCTGGGTATCAACGCCACCGACATCAACGTGACCGCTGGAGCCTACACCGGCGCGCTGCCGACCCCGTTCGGCTGCGGTCTGGAGGGCGCCGGTGTCGTCACCGCCGTCGGCGAAGGAGTCACCACTGTCAAGGTCGGAGACGCCGTCGCCTTCCAGAAGTTCGGTGCATTCGCTGAGTACGTGGAAGTGCCGGCGGACAAGCTCATCAAGACCCCGGAGCTCACCCCCGGCGTTCTGACCATGACGGTGGGCGGCATTTCGGCGTCCATTGCGCTGGAACAGGTCGGCGAGATGAAGACCAACGAGACGGTCTTCGTGTCGGCCGCTGCTGGAGGCACCGGTCAGTACGTTGTGCAGCTGGCCAAGCTGGCGGGCAACCACGTGATCGGCACGTGCAGCTCGGACGCCAAGGTGGAACACCTCAAGAAGCTTGGCTGCGACCGCGTCATCAACTACACCAAGGAAGACGTCGACGCCGTGCTCAAAAGGAGTACCCGAACGGTGTCGACCTCGTGTTTGAGACCGTGGGCGGCGACACGTTCAAGGCCGTGACCAACAACCTGGCGGTGCACGCGCGTGATCGTGTTCGGCTACATCTCTGGCTACCATGGTGACAAGTCGGAGGAGCCTCTGCTCGTGAACCAGCTCAACCCCAAGCTGCTGATGAAGTCGGCCAGTGTGCGGGGCTTCCTGCTGCAGAACCACGCCAAGCACATCCCGGCGCACATTGAGCGACTGCTGAAGCTCATGGCGGACAAGAAGCTTAACCCCGGCGTGGACCCGACCGAGTTCCGTGGCCTCGAGAGCATCCCGGAGGCCATCGACTACATGTACGAGCGCAAGAACATCGGCAAGCTCATTATCCAGCTCGAGTAAGCTCGCAAAGAAAGTGTCATAATAAAATGCAACAGCATCCGGAACTCGGTGGCTTGTCACTCACATAAGAAAGGAGAATCCCCAACTGGACTAGTAAAACACTCACTTACGAAGTCCAACTGCGTTGTCACCATACACGTCAGGGTCTCCAAGAGTCCATTCGAGGCCGTCATCGCCGTCGTCTCTCGCTGGGGGTGATGGCGCGTACGTGATGGGCGCTTGTGTAGGACCGAAGATGAAATCGAAGACCTTTTGGAGTCAATAAGCTTCCGTTCGGCGCCTGGAAGAGGTGGTTTGTGGTCTTCTCGCAGATTTTTCGCCGGTGGAGGGGTAGCCGACGTGCTCGGAGTCTCCGCCGAAACCAAGACGAGCAGAGCCGCCGCAGTGAAAGCGAGAGCCGAAACGAAGCGCATACTTGGGTCGAGAGGCTGGCGGAGAAGTTATCGCGAGTAGGAACTTGAGAAGTGAAGCGGACGGACGATCGTTCTGTTGGGACGCATCAACAGATCCTACACAGCTCTCAACTTCATCATCGGCTGTTATCCGAATCCCATGGAGTTCAGGTTAGCGATCACTTGGATTCGTAGTGATCTTAACAATGGTCTGAGGAGGGATGTGACGCGGTTTGGAAAAGCAATGGGCTAGCGACCCCCCCAATTTTCAACGCCTCGTCGTTGATAAAGCTTCCATCGATCGACTGCAGACGACGGTCAGCTTACAAGCGCCACCAACGCGATCACAAGGGTTGCAAAGGACGACACGTGCTCAAACTATTATTTACTTGAAAATGCCTCGCCAACAGCAGCTTTGCGCTTCAATTCCTTTGGCTTTCTGGCCGTAATACTCCTCGTCGCCATCGCGCGAGTTCCAGATCACTGTCAAAGCACGTGATCATAGTTTCATAGGATGCGGTGTAGGATCTGCTAGAAACGTCGACGCCGAGCACAGCGCGCTATAGCGAACCGATAAACTTATCGCCTCAGTTGCGAGTTTTCTTCGCACCACTGACATTGACTCCACTTGTCGGCGCTGTTGGTCGCAACTTCGGCGGAGACCCAAAGCACCACTGCACCTCCTTCACCAGCCAAGAAACTGCGGGAAGATGCCCACGCTCCGCCTCTCCCTGCATCCCAGGGCAAACGGAACCTTGGGCTCTTCAGTCGGCTCTTTGAGGGCCCCAGATGCTCCTCGGGTATACTGCTACCAGGCCAAGGAACCCGAAGAAGACCCTATCTAGATTAATCGTCAGGGTCCCACGCCTCTCGAGTAGCCCGATAACACTACAATCAACTTGTTGTAAATCGAAATTGATGCTGCGAAAATCAGCAAAGCAGCTTTCGTTTCCATTTCTTCCTTGGTGAGCGCTGTCGTCGATGGACCAGGGAGGAAATTGTCTGCCATGCATCTGAGTTTGCGTTAGCATCCACACCATTCCGCTCGATCAAAAATATTTTGGCTAAGACCACGTTGGACGAATTTGTTCAACACACTCCACTTTGTCACTCGGTGGAGATCCGCGGCATTCCAGTTCTCTCTGGTACTAGGCAGCTCATTTGCGAATTTACGCCAATTCGTTCGCCATGTTCAAGACCTTCCGTCCACCGGAGCTGCCCGAACGGAGCTCGTACTTGAGTTCCACCAGGCTTCCGCAATGCGATGCGTACGAAGAATTGACGGGCCCACTGCAAGCTCAAGACGGTCAAAGCAGCCTCGCCGACGGCACATTACGGCAAGGCGGGGCACCGAGACTGCTATCCGCCGAATCGTGCGGTCTACTGGTGCAATATGCCGCCGTCGGTCTCATGATGGGGACGCTACCCAGCGCGATAACTCCGTTCCTGGGATACTACCTCAACATGGAAGGCCAAGTCACGACATCAGCGCGAGCACTGCTCGGCATCCCATGGTCGCTCAAAGTTTTCATCGGCATCGTCTCGGACTGTTTCCCCATCGGCGGCTTCCGTCGCCGTCCGTTCATGATTATCGGCTGGGTGCTCTGCGCTACGTCTTTAGCTGCAATGGCGACGCTGCCGCTGGACAAGCCCTACTTCCCGGACGCATCGTGGCGAAAACTAAAGCCTAGCGAGTACTCTGCTGCCCAAGTTGCTGCCATCAATGAGCACGCCCCGAGACCGGCGGCAAGTACATCGTTCTCATGATGATCGCGACGCTAGGATACGTCATTGCGGACGTTGCAGCCGATGGAGTGGTGGTCGAGTACGCCCAACGTGAGCCGTTGTCGATCCGAGGGCGCACTCAAACTGCGATCTACGCGACTCGCAGTGTCTTCAGCATTTTCGGCAGCGTGTTGGTTGGCTTCGGACTCAGCTCACCGCCCTACGGCGGAGACTTCGACTTTGGCATCAGCTTCCCAGAGTGTATGATCATTCTGGCGGTATGCTGCGTCCCGGTGGTCCCGATGACCTGGTATTTCGTCTCGGAGAGACCGGTGACAGCACCCAAACTAACGACGTATCTGGGCGTCATGTGGACAACACTTCAAAGTCGTGCTGTCTACCAAGTTATAGCCTACAGCTTCTTCTCGGGGTCTTTGGAGGGATCAGCTACGTGGCTTCGGATCCAGTCACAATGTACTGGGCCCGTGCAGCGAGTTTCAACATGTCGATCGCGCAAATCATCAGTTCGGGTGTGACGGCCGCTACCTTGGCGTTCATGGGTCGCTACGGCCTCGATTGGGACTGGCGGTATGTGATTATAGTCACTACCGTCGCTGTCATTGCGCTTGACTCGGTGTGCACGCTGCTCACCACTTGGGACATCGTCCGCAACCAGTGGTTTTGGCTCGGCCTACCGATCGTTGAGACCATCCCGGCCAGTATGAGCTTCATCGTCTCGAGCTTCGTGGTGGTGGAGTTGGCTGACACTGGCAACGAAGCCGCCATGTACGGGCTGTTGACTACGGTCGGAAACTTGAGCAACCCGTTCTCGGCGACCCTCACCAAAGCCATCAACGAGCCGTTTGCTGTCAGCAACCGAGACATTCTCGACGACTCGCACGCGACCCGTAGGGATGTTACGATCACCGTGCTCATCTCGTACGCCTGCAAGTTACTCTCGCTGGTGTTTCTAGTATGGCTGCCTCGTCAAAAGGCCGAGACCCAGGCGCTGAAGTTCTGTGGTAAGAGGAGTCATCTTCTAGGTGCGTTTACGATTGGGTACTGCGCGTTTGCGTTGGTCTGGTCGCTCCTCATTAACTTGTTGGGGGTCTTCAAGAGTACGAGGTGCCTGGAAATCGTGGGCGGGTGCTAAGAGGTCCCCGAGCTGAAGGGGTTGACCACAAGTGAATAAACCTCAGTGAGACAGCCACACTCGACCAGCTTTTGCTTTTATCGTTTGTGAAACTAGTTGCTGTGCAGCGCTGTTGAAGTAGACAAGAAGCACCGACTACAGCGATTTGTGTGTTGCCCCATAATCCGTTTGCTAGTCGCAGAATGTGTAGCCGAGCATCGAGGTCCACGCACAGGTTGCCCTCGCAAGTAGGAGCATCCCCGGCGATTGATGCCTTTGATTAGTCGTTGAGCAGGTCCATCGCTGGTCCACCGCTGCAGTCGACGGGCGAAGGTGGTTTGCTCACCATTGTGAACTCGCAATCGGGTCCGACGGCTGTATCCCCATCCTCGCACTCTATCGCAGCGATCGGCGATATCTATCGCTGGTCGAGTCTGCGAAATCGTTGTTCGCCGGCAGCGCTTGTCTTGGTTGAAGCTGTGGGCGCCGCGATAGCGCTGGATTGTCAGCTCATGCTCTTAGCTCTTACGATCAAGTCCAAGCCGCGAGCATGCGAAGTTTTGCCCGTCTTGTGCTACAGGGAGCGACGCTAGCAACGCCGAGGTTTGTGGTTGCCGGTAAATGAATGGAGCACACGGTGTCGCATCTTGCAGAGGGCCGACAATTGTGCTAGG
This sequence comes from Phytophthora quininea, assembly GCA_011947345.1. NCBI lineage: Eukaryota > Oomycota > Peronosporomycetes > Peronosporales > Peronosporaceae > Phytophthora > Phytophthora quininea. Next base: position 45,497 of record JAAVTG010000438.1, read on the forward strand.
ATTATGGCATATCCACTGTGGCCCTATCCCGTCCGAAGCGGCGAGCCCCGGCACATTGTGAGCTCGTTTGCTTGGCGTCCTCCTGTAGACGGCTGAAGCAGGCGAAGATCCTACAAGTTTAGTGAAACAAACGATCTCCGGCAGTAAGTTGCCGTTGATTGTCGAGATGTCCGGGCACAGAGAGCCGAAGACAAGTCTGCAGTAATAGCTAGTCGTGTTAGCAAGCACACAGTTTTGCTGTCGTGACGGCAGGAAGTTCAACAAGCTCGACCTTTTGCAAGTCGTGGTGGTGGCATGCTCGGCTCAGCTGTTTCAGCAGTCCGCTTGTGGCGTAATACGCTGCGGCCCTCTCGGCAAAATGCAGCGCTTGCAAGTTTCCTTTCCTGTTGTGTTGCCTCGCATATCTTTACCGTTTGTCTGCTTGGTTCGCGTCAACGCCTGCCATAGCCGGACGAACTTCAGAATTGAAGTTGCTTTTTAACGGCTCTTGACTCGGTTTCACTATGACTATAGCGAAACCAAGTCAAGAGCCCAACAGTCTATTGGGCACGTCAACTTGCACTTTACTCGCACACATCTTGCAGTCAAATCGCCACTGGCGCATAAGCGTCCTGCCTCGACATGTCGCTTCCAAGCTGCGCGCACAACGAGCGGCGCTGCCGTCTCTCTGAGCGAGCCGCTCTATCAGCAGCCTCCACTTGAAACCCGACGCCAGCTCCTCTCAATCTTCATTTTGCCGCGGTGCAAGCAAGTCATTCCATCGAAACCACAAATGCCTCCGCAAACTTTCCCCGACGACGAGATGTACACGGAGGTCACCACCCCCAAGTCTCCGTCCACCTACGACAAGGCCAACAAGGAAGCAGAGCGCCGCATCAAGCCCAACACCATCCTGTACACTAGCGTTCTGGTTGCTCTTCTTCAGCCCTTCCAGAGCGGTTGGTCCACGTCAGCGACCAACTTGACCCAGTATAATGACACGGATCAGTGCAACGCTCGACCTGTGGCAGAAGACACTTGTCTGATGTTCCCAGGCCACTCCAAGCTCGAGTGGACGTTCGCCGTCAACGCGTGGATCTTCGGCGGCATGATCGGCAGTCTGTTCTGCGGTCACTTCAGCGACCTGTGGGGCCGCAAGAAGCTTCTGTTCGTCAACTGCGGCTTTATTATCGTCGGTGCCGTGGTGCAGGCCGCCGTGTCCAACATTTGGGCGTACGCTGTGGGTCGTCTCATTGCTGGCATCGCTTCCGGCGTTGCAACGGCACCCTCGGCTCCTACATCAACGAGCTGTCTCCGCCGCACATGCGCAACATCCTCGGACTGGGTCTGCAGATCTCGGTCACTATGGGCATCGTGCTGCCTGCCGTCGCATTCTTCTTCGCCAACACGAGCAGTGGATGGCGCTATCTTTCGGGTTTCCCGATCATTCTGGCGGCGATCTTCCTGTTCTTGGCCCCGAAGATGTGTCTCGAGAGCCCTGCGTGGCTGCTGATGAAGAACCGTCGCGAGGAGGCCAAGCAAGTGATCGCTCGTCTGTATGGCGAGGAGAACGTCCACGTCGCGCTGGCCTGGATGGAGTCCTCCAACAAGCCGAGCCAGAGTGAGCTGGGCGAGGTCAGCGACGATGAATCCGCAGCGAAGGAGTCGGTCTTCTCGCCTCGCTATCGCATGCAGCTGGCCGGCGCCATCCTGCTGTCGTGCGCCCAGCAGCTTTCGGGCATCAACGCCGTGTTCTACTACTCCAGCAGCATCTTTGCGGACGCTGGCATTTCGGATTCGCGCATCGGAACACTCATCATCGACTTCATCAACATCTTCCCGGGCTTCGCTGCGGGAGCGTTGGCCATCCGCTTCGGCAACCGCCAAATGATCTTGTGGGGCATCGCCGGAATGTGCATCATGGCCATCTGCATGACAATCGCCTTCCTGGTCAACGTGTCGGCGCTGTCGATCGTCTTCACGGCGCTGTACGTCATCGCGTTCGGCGCCACGCTGGGGCCGCTCGTGTGGGTTGTCACGGCCGATCTGTTCCCAGACTCGATCCGCGCGAGCGCCTCGTCCATCTGCATCGGCATCAACTGGCTGTGCAACTTGATCGTCGGCGTAGCCTACCCGTACATCTCGGACGCGCTTGACGACTACGCCTACTTGCCGTTCGTGGTGCTGCTCGTGATCTTCTACCTGCTGGCGCTCAAGCTCGTGCCCGAGACGTCCGGCAAGTCGAGCGAGGAGATCTTGGCCGAGTACGACTCGCGTCGTCAGAGCAACTAGGCAGTCTAGGCAACTTCAATTTCTGTAGTAAAGGCAACTCAAAGGGAAACCCGCAGCTTTCCCTTCAACCGACC
>JAAVTG010000439.1:0-22508 GCA_011947345.1 Phytophthora quininea
CCAAGAAGCCGTTTCGCCCTGTCCGATGCTCCACATTTCAGGCATTCCTGTGGAATTACAGCGCAACCAGAATGCTCTCGTGGATCTCTTCGCTCAGTACGGCTATGTCAAAGATTTCCGCTACCTGCAGAACAACAAGATGGCGCTCGTCGAGATGGGTTCTGTGGATGAAGCTATCATGGCACTCCTTCGTCTTGACAACATGTCGTATCCGGATTCGCACATGCGCGTGTCCTTTGCCAAAGCCTACCAGTTCAGTGGTAAAGCTGGTCCTGGTCCTGGTCCTGCCCCTGGTCCTGGTCCTATGCGTGGTGATTCTGGCAACTGGAACCCCCTCCAGCACAACCTCGTCCGAGAGATCGAAGCCGTGACCGCAATGACCGTGATCGCGACCGCGGCCGCGACAGAATGCCAGCGCCAGGAAATCGCGATCGCTCGTTTCGGGACCGTGGTCCACCACCACAGCGAGGGCGCGACAACTCGCGTCGCCCGCCCCCGCGATACTAAGCAGGAGCTTGCCAATCGCTTTGTCTTGAGAGCCTTGCTGGAAGGTTGTGACGGTTCCGCATCCCAGCGTTGGAATGTCAAACCTTCGTTGTGTACTTGCTTGTTGAGGCTGCCAGCACGATTTTTGCTATGATCGAATGTCTTTCTTTCTCGCCAAAACCCGTATGAAGAAGATAACCCATGAATGAGAGGCATTGCGTGTTTCCACTTTGATCCATTGCGTCAGCAGGAGGAATTAGAGATCTATAGCGCCACTCACATCTGCCACCAGAGCAGGGACTCGCTGAATATCAACGGTGGTCTCGTCGATGCTTTCGCCAGGTCTATCATGCTGCTCTGTCTCGCTACGTTTAACTCGTCCCGAAGTCACAGGCGCTGTCAGCGCCTGCAGTTTGCGCTTCTTCTTCTTTTCCACTCGCTGAATCATGTCCTTATCCATGTGAAGCACGTTCCAACAGATTTTCGGGTTGTTTTCGCCTGGGTATGTGCGGGGTCGGATACATACAGGTCGCTGGCAGCAGGCGCAGTAGTGCGCCGTGTTGCAACGAAGTCCGCGGAAATAGCAGACCGAGCAGCGCGCATACTGCTTTCCGCGACCGCAACTGCCGTACAGCACGGGGTAGCCATCAACGTCCGTCTCGCGAACGCGAGGCGCCGATACAGTTTCTGGTGCTGCAGCGTTGTCTCCGTTCTGTTCGAGCAACTGAATACCGCTCGGGTTCTTGTCGGAGGGCTGCAGGCGGCGCAGCTCGTGGCCATCAAATGTGCCGAGCGCGTTCATCGGGTCCTGCACGCCTTGCATCGCCGCAGTCTCTGGAACTGAAACCGTGACCACTTCAATGCCCCGCTGATGCACGGAGTCGGCACTAGCAACTTGATGTTGCACGCTTCCCCCAGCACCGGCGAAGAAGCTGACGCGGCGGCAGTCAGCGCCACCGACAAGGCCGCAGCAGAGGCTTCGACTGAGTCTTCTTCTCGATCAGGATGCTCTCCAGTTTCTATAGATGCAGCAGCCAAAATATACTGTCAGTTTGTGTCAATATCCTTGCAGTATACAGTGGACTGCTGACCTTCCTGATGCCGCAGCTTGACCGTGGCGATGATTCTGTCAATGCGCTGCGGGTCGCTTTGGTACGCCTACAAGAGGGACACCATTAGAAGAAGGAGACACGACACGAAGCAGCTAGAAGCACCTCCTGGAGGATCGAGGCGAGCTCCTCGTCCTCCATGCTCTTGACGAACTTGGCGAGCGACGGCCCCGCCCCCATGGCGCTTGCAAAGTGTTGCTGAAGAACCGGATTGGCTGAAATCGTTTGAAACTGGGTCATTTTATTTGGTACGTAAATGGGCAACGTAGCTGGCGCAGGCGGCGGGGAAGGCAATCGCGACGTACGTCGGACCTCATCGCCACATTGCACTGACGTCTGGATTTCGTCGTCTCGCGGTTCTCTGGCTGGGGCTCGACTTGCAAGCGGTGCTGCGCTCGCAAGTAACGGCGAGTGCCGGGCACTTGCTGAAGCGGCGTTAGCTAAATTGGCCATACCCCACGCTTGCTAGCTGGCGCCACGGTCCATCTGCCGCTTGGATATTCCAAGCCGCGAACCCATCAAGCCCTCCGGTGGACACAACAGAATCGGCGCCATGCCCTGCAGTATCGGCGTCGTGGGCGCCAGCGGCGTCGGCAAGACCAGCTTCGTGTTGGCGCTCGGCGAAGGAGGCCGCCGCCACGACGTCGTCGTCGCAGCAGTACTTTTGAGACGACCGGGCAGCAATGGCAGCAACGTCTCCAGTGTCCGCGTCTTACAGGGACCAGAGGAGGCTGTCGATGACAACGGAGTGTTCGTGTTGCTCTTTGACTTGACGCGGAAGGAGACGCTGGCGACGGTCATCGCACAGTGGGCGCACTTGTCGGACGCGCCTGAACGACGCCTACTGCTGGTACACACGCCGACAGTACCAACGAGCGAGAAGTGCTGCCGGACGACGTACGCGAGATCTCGGGCGAGTTCCATGCCTACGAAGAAGTCTGCTGTCGCCGTGCCAGTCGTGGCGATGAAGGCATGCTGCGCATCCAGCTGCTGCTGATGCAGTGGACGGCTGGAAATGTTGCGAGTAACGCGCTACCGGAACGAGCGTCGGTGTGCGGCGCATATCCGAGCAGCCCAATCATCACCATGTGGCCGAGTACGTCGCACAGCTTGCCGTCGTCTCCTGCAGGCCAACGGAAGCCTCAAGTACGCGCGGATGTGTGGCTGTACGATCCGAACGAAGAACGGTCTTCAAGTCTCATCGGCTCGGCCGGTGCCGGCGGTGACGTGAAGCTGCGAACCATCTCCAAAGCGATTTTCGACATCCGTGGCGCCGTCGCTGAGAAGAGCAAGGTGCTGGCGAAATACCGCGATCGACACATGAGTCAGTGGCTCACGCGCAGTCGCTACTTTGGCCCAACTGAAAGCAGTCGACACAAACGGTGGCAGGAAGATCAAAAGAAGCGGCAGCAACAAGCACAGAACAATCGGCACCACCACCACGCAAGACCTCAACCCAGTCATACCAACCCTTCTCAACAACGTGGACGCAGTACGAGCCATCCCGACAATGTCGACCCAAAGGGTAAGAAGGGTACGAAGCCCAAAGCAGCACGTCAAAGCACAGCTCACACCTCAAGCGCCAGTTCAAGTGACAATGAAGACCACCCTGTGGCCCCACTGGAGCGAAAGTCGTTCATGCAGCCGACAGAACTAAGCAAGCAACGGCAACGACAAGCGCAAGCGGAAACGGCGCAGTCGGTGCAGATGCAAAAGAACCGAGCTGCAGTTAAGCGCACCATGCGCAAGCAGAGGCGGGCAACTTCCAACGACCTGTACGAGCGAAGTACAGCGACGACCACAACGTTCGACGCGTATCTACTCTGCTACGACGAGATGGATATGCCACCGCAGCTACAGCCTTGCTCTCCGTCGCTGAATCGGCAATCGCTGACAAGACCATCGCCAGCGTCCTCTGTGGCGTCGTCTCCGAGTCGAAAGGAGCTGAGTGGACCGGAGATGCAACAGAGACTTAGCGACGTGTCGGATTTGAGTCTGTCCGGTGTGCATCCGTCGCTGGAGTTGCTTTCTCCTGGTGCTGAACTGGCGGCGTCCCTGCCGACGCCACTACCAACAGCGCATTTGCAGTCGCCGATCCCCCAGTCTCAAGCCCATCGGCCGTGAAGCTTGATCCGCAGTCAGGTAAAAGCAACCTGCCGAACAAGGATGAAACAGAGCACGATGATGCAGTCGAGCAACAGGCTGCTGAAGTTGAGCCAACTCAGCCTCCATGCACACCACATGAAACCCCAGCAGTGAGTCGAACCAACTCGATTTCCAGCAACTCGGAGCACTTTGACTGCAGCGACATTGACGACATGCTCGAGTACTTTGAAGGCGTCACGCTGCCCATCTAACACAAAAGGAAAGGAATCATACCACGTTGAAGTTGGAACCTCTATTTTGTCATAATATATGACTTATGGTCGTCATTTTTGCAACGCCATCACTTTTCGACCATGCTTGGACGACTTCGAGCGCTTCGCCTGCCGCTGTCGGCTGCTAGCGCGCCGGTTCTCTGCAGTCAGTGCCGACCTTCACGACGTTGGTGCGTACGAGACCGACACCATCTACGCACTGTCCTCCGCACCTGGAAGGCTGGCGTGGCAGTCGTCCGCATCTCTGGGGACCAAGCCGACGCATGTCTGCAGCAGCTCACCAAGGACACAGCGCTACCGGCACCTCGAGTGTAGGTTAATACAATTGCTATCAATTTTCACTAGCATTTTTAATATGGCTATCTATTGCAGAGCTGCGCTGAGGAAGCTGTACCACCCAAAGACCCAGGAGCACCTGGATGACGCGTTGGTGCTGCGGTTCCCACACCCGAAAAGGTACAAAACTGTGGACAACTTTTGCTGGTTTATCTCTCGTAACAGATTAGTTTCTTTTATTGCGATGGTGGCAGCTTTACTGGAGAGGATATCGTTGAGTTGCATACTCATGGAAGTCTTGCGGTTGTGTCGGGGGTCTTGGAGGCGCTGAGTCACGTTCCGGTTGGTTGTTCGAGCGGATAGCATTCATGCAAGTATTTGCCACTGAGATTTTTGCTTGACGATGTTACTGGGTAGCGGTGTCGTGCTGCGGAAGCGGGCGAATTTACTGAGCGTGCATTTGACAACAACAAGATTGACCTAGTGCAAGTGGAAGGCCTCGCAGACCTGTTAAGCGCCGAGACGGAAGCGCAGCGCAGTCAAGCACTGCGTCAACTTTCGGGTGATGTCGGAGAGATCTATGAAAAATGGCGCGATAGCCTTGTACGTTGTCTAGCCTACACAGAGGCTATAATCGATTTTGGTGATGATGAAGACGACGTCACAGATGCTGCTTACGAAGCTGCCGTGGATCGGTACGTTTGAGCAGCGAGGTAACACGGCGTCTTGGAACCTTGACACAGCTAACGTGCTATCTCATGGCGGCTACAGCGTTCGCGCTTTAGCTGATTCAATTCGTGGACATTTGGCCGACGGCAGACGAGGAGAAATTCTGCGAAGTGGCATCCAAGTAGCAATTCTGGGACCCCCGAATGCAGGCAAGAGCAGCTTGCTAAATGTCCTGGCGCGTCGGCCTGCAGCGATTGTGTCGTCTATTGCAGGCACGACCCGTGATGTGGTGCAGGTGCCATTGAATATTGCAGGGTATCCTGTCATTGTCAGTGACACCGCAGGCCTTCGTGAGACGGACGACATCGTCGAAAAGGAAGGCGTCCTGAGAGCGCAGCAGTGCGCTAGTGACGCCGATATTTGTGTCGTCATGATGGACATTCAGGTACAGACCACGTTGACAATATCTTCGATTTTGCATTTACGTATCTACCAAGCGACCTGTTTCGTGCTTATAGAATGCAGCGCTTCTTCATTCGGATGAATATCAAACATACCTAAATGACGGTGCGCTTGCCGTACTAAACAAAAGCGATCAGGTCAAGGACGACAACATTGCGAAGATATTGGCGTCCTTCGACACGAAGCAGCGTGATCAGCTGCTTGCTATCTCTTGTGTAGAAGGCGATGGTATTGACGCATTTGTGGAAAATCTCTCGGCTGCAGTGAAGCAAAGGTACGACCCAGGAAGCTGGACGAGTTTTGCGGTGTGAAATCTAATGGATAGAGTGGTGTTATGCTTCAGACTAGAATTATCTTCTGGAGGAGCAGCGAGCGGTGCGCTAATCACACGAGAACGCCATCGCCAGAATCTTGTCGAGTGTCTTGCTTGTCTCGATCGATTTTTGAGGACCCATATCAAAGCGAGATTGCTGCTGAAGACCTTCGTCACGCGGTAGCAGCAATCGGCCGGATCTTAGGCCGAATCGATGTTGAAGATGTGCTGGATGTGCTGTTTGCCGATTTTTGCATCGGAAAATAAACGACCAGTTTGTCTGAAGAGACACCGACGTTGAGAGCGAGGTCGTGGAATTACTTCGCGCGCGAGCTGTAGACATGATAGAATTCACTGCGTGGGAAGTATACGCATATGAGAATACCATCAATCGCAACAACACATCATCCGAAGATTTCCCAACGAGTACTAAACACCCCGAATCCCAGCAAGAGGTAGTCGGCAACAATCGCCTAGACCGTATTGTGGTGGCAGAACATCTGCCACAAGTGAGTTGTTGTCCCCGATTGGAGTTGCGTGCAGGTTGGATGCTCGTACTGACACTTTGATGCCGCTAGGTCTCTGAGAAAGGATTCTCCTTTGAAAGTTTTCACGTGGAAGTTGACAAAGGAGTTTTTGCTGGCAGAGTGCGTTTAATTCATAAACTCGCGATTGTTTCAGCCACTAAAGGAACTCGTATGTGCAGCATGATGGAGCAGTGTTGCACTGGCCCCTCTCGCCGACTCCGAGTGTGACGACGCCGTACGTACGTGATGAAAACTCGCATGTTTTGTACTTCGTTTGAGCTATAATTTCATGTGCTGTTGTTTTCTCTTTTGACACTCAAAAGGTTAACACGTTGCGAGGCCATACTGGCGCGGTGCTCAGTCTTGATTTTGCAACGGACTTGGGACCACAAGGACTTTTGGTTTCGGGATCAGCTGACCGCTCCATCAGGTTGTGGGATCCTTGGGGCAACTCGGATTCGTCGCTACCCACCCGATGCGGGTATACATGTGTCCAAACACTAAGCGAACATTCTGGCAGCGTTGTTTGTGTGCGAGTTATGCCGCAGCAGAACAATGGTCTGGTCAGTTGCAGCTTAGACCATACCGTGCGAACCTGGTATCCAGCTGAGGGTCGAGCTCTCCTGCTTTATCCGTGGTATATTCCAGCACAATCGATATCGCAACCTGGGAGTAGTTGGCCGTCGGCGTTTTGTGTTCGTTCCGGAGCGAATGGCACTCTATTTGTCGGTGACTCATCGGGGTGTATCTCTGTTTACACTCACGCGTCTGAAAACTCCAGTTCGGTAATGTCCGATGGCGTGAATGATAAGCAGTTAGATTCTGATATTGATGCCAAGTTCCGGTTCCGGTTGAGGCGCAAGTTCGAACATTTCCACTCGCTAGGAATTTCGAGACTGGCGATGGTGGCGGATAACTGCTTTGTTGTATCTCTTGGCTATGATGAGAAGGCGCAGGTAATCGATGCAATTTCTGGAGCTTTGTCGTCGACAATTTGCAGCTCTAGCGCGGCGCGTTTTATTTCGTGCGCTTGGGATGCTCATGGCAACACGCTGCTTCTCGGTGACGCAGCAGGTTTTGTTCACTTGTGGAATATCTTCGAAGATAAGCATGTCGGCAAGACGCAGATGGTTTCTTCCATGCCTTTGACCATTATCGGCTTAGAGGTTTTAACAGGCCCTACGGGAGATTTTTTACTGACAGGATTGGCAAATGGCGTGAAGCAGTGGCTTTGCAATCGTAATGTGGGGTACGTGGATTGTAGTGGCCATTCCGATGCTATTATAGCAGTTGCAATAATCGACAGTAATGTGAATCAAGGGATGATCAGGAGAAACCCGAGACCCAACAGACAGTTCGACAGAGTCGTATCAGTTCGTTAGCGCTTCACTGGACGGATCAATCCGCTGCTGGGACTCTTACGACATGAAAGTGAACTATCGCTTTGAGGAGAGACACTCTGAAATTACGTGCATGATAGCGTCGAAGCGATTCCCGAGGATATTTACCGGCCATGATGACGGATCGATCAAAGTCTGGAGCTTGCATTCGGGTGAGATCCAAAAGTATCACTCGAAGGAAGAAGTTCGGTGACCTGCATCACATGTAAGTACTCAAGTTGTTGGAATTATATGCACAGGTCAAACGATTCTGTTGCTGACTACAATCTTAGCGGGTACTGTTCGAGATCAGGAGATTCTGCTGGCTGGAAGCAGTGACGGATTAGTGTCGATGTGGGAAGTGACCAACGAAGGGCTAACACCTGCGAATCCATTTAACCCTGTACTCCCTCGCGACAGAACCGAAGACGTCACGTGTCTAGTGTTTAGCAACGGAGAGTTTCTACCCTCAAAAGATCAAGAATTTTTCGTTGCAGGATATTTTACGGGCCAAATCACTGTACGTAACAGGTCGAGAGTCATAATGAGGATCGTTTTAACTATTTATCAACTAGATTTGGAGCTTTGCAAAGAAAGCCACCTTGTGCACATTCAAGGCGCATACGGATGCGGTCTGCTGTCTGGCATTACACGGGTGTATCCTTTTCTCGGGCTCGGAAGACTCGCTGCTTCGTATGTGGAACATGTTTAACATTAATCAGACGTATGAGCTGGGCGTACTGCGACCGCCGACGTCGTTTTCTTCGTCTCCATCAGGGTCCCCGATCGTTTGTCTGGAGATGGTGCCAGTTAGCGGCTTCGTTCTGTGCGCTGCTGCTGACGGAACGATTATCGCGTGGGACTACAAGACCTTCGACGACGAAACTGCGCTTGATGCGTTCGGGAAAATCGTGTTCCGTGCCAAGTACGACGGCACTTGGAGGTTGTACGATCTATTACTACCTGAATTGCTGACATGTTTTATTGTGCCACTGCAAACAGTATTGAGGGACGAATGAAATGCCTCAAGTGCTGGCCAGAGCGCAGAGCCATGATATGCGGGAACACAGAAGGCAAACTACTGGTTTTCGACCTCCCACAAGAAGTACGTCACCAATTTCAACCATGATTATTGATACTTTAGATTGCTTAACGAGCGCTTCACTTTCGTTTAGTTTTTCACTTCAAGATAAACAGATTCGAAGACATTTAATAATAACAGTTTTCATGTAAATTTCACTATCCAATCAGAAAAAAAGTCGATGGAGACGACCACGACCAAGACGCTGTACTGCATCCGCCACGGCGAGTCCACGTTCAATGAGTGGCGCAAGACCAGCATCGTCAACTTCTCGTGGATGTGGGTACGCGACCCCATGATCTTCGACGCGCCGCTCAGCGCCAAAGGAAAGAAACAGGTAACTTTTAACAGTATATATGTTTTCATGGTTCATCATTTTATTTTATTTTGTTTTAGGCAGCTAAACTACACCAACTCATCCAAGAGAAGAAGCTCGAAGACAAAATTCAACTGGTGCGGTGAAACTCTCATAGCACTCAATTTTCAAAGTTGTGGGAGGTATTCATATATTTCACTTTTATTTGCAGATCATTTCAAGTCCGCTGACCCGCGCCATTGAGACCACCATCGGAGCATTCCCCAACACGAAGATCCCCATCGTCGGTAAGTTTTTAAAGAACTCTTTTGTTATGCAGTTGCTAGCAGTCTAACAGTGTGATCTAGTGGAACCTTCGTGTCGGGAGATGCTGGATACTGCGTGCGACATTGGTCGCGTGCCGGCAGAACTAGCCCAGCAGTTCTTACCTCAAGTAGACGTCGACTTCTCGATGCTGGACCCGTTCTGGTGGCTCGAGATGGAGAAGTTCCCGCGGACGGGGCCGGGAAATGCACCTCCGGCCAATATTGTTGCCCCCAAGACAGCAGACGATGTACTCCCACTCCGCGAAAATCAAACAGAACTGGACGCTCGCATCCGCGAGTTTATCTCAGTACTGGAGAAACGACCGGAGAAGCACATCGCTGTGGTTGGCCACTCGTCGTTCTTCAAACGGATGCTGGGCATGAACCGCAAGCTCAACAACTGCGAGCTGTTGGAAACAACTTTGGGCGAGATCCAAGTCCGCTACAACCAATAGATTGACTTACTTTTTCGACCACTTTAGCTGCACTACGGACGCAATATATATCCCAGTGAGTCCAATGATAATCACAGGTACCATGATCGCCGTGAAGATTGGCTCACCGCCGAGATATTCTCGACAGTAGATGACGGCTTGGAGAGGCAGGGAGACGATCAGACCGAGCCAGAACACGATGTTGCCCAGTCGGGTGTTGTGGAGACCCCGACCGTACATGATAATCACCACCTGCAGCATCTGAAGAGTGAAGAAGTACATCTTGACTGCGCGAAATATGATGACAAACACACATTCGTGCAAGATGGACGACAGTAAAAACGTTATCAACGTGGCGTTGAGCTTGGAGATTTTGAGTCTCTGCTGTGTCTCCAGATACACGTGGCGCCGCAGAAACTTGTGCACTGGTTTGTTCCACTTGCGAGCGAACTCATCGAACGTGGTGCTGTTCCACCAGTCCGAATAAAACCCTCTGTCGGCAAAGTAAGTGACTTCGGCGAATCCGTTGCAGATTCCCTCGAAGATGACGAACCAAACAATCAAATAGCACGTAAGAAACGGCAGCAGTAGAGTCAGCACCGATAGTATGGGGTTCTCCGTTCCAGAGTCCTCTAGCCGCGGCAACACGAAGTTGATGATAATGATGTAAAGCGTCGAAATCCCCACGACGATGGAGAATATTTTTTCGGTCAGGTAATCCCATCGGATTCGATCGGTACGTGGAAAGTGTGGCTCGTATATAAGCGTTGGCATAAATAAGTAGGCTGTGAAGTGCTTGACGTCAACTGTCGACTGTTTTTCCTTGCGTGAAGTGTCCAGCTTCGTTCGAATGAACGAATGCATCTTCATTAACAACACCAGTCCTTCAAGAAACACCGACACAGCGTGGATGATGTTCCAGTCGTGCCAAGCAATACTCATCACCGTGAAGAAGAACAGCACACTCTGGAGCGTGTGGTGAACAATATTGATCAGCAATCCACTTGAAAGCATCTTGGTCGAAGCCATGCACACTGGGATGAAAGCAGTATACGTGAAGAGAGCTTGAGCAGCGAAGGTGGCGAATACTTCGACCAAATGGGTCGAGTAGAAGACCGACAGCAACAACTCGATTTGGACGGGCTCGTCGGCGATGATTCCGGAAAGGACAGTCGTGACGGCGTACAGTCCGCCGCTGATCAAAGCGAGGTTGTACATGCCACGTAAATCCGACGAGTACGCATGGGACCGACCGTCTGCCGGGTCTAGTGGCGACACCATCGCTTGGAACTTGGTGTGTGTCTTGGTGCATTCCAGACTTGGAACTTCGACGTGCGGTGGCATCTTGCAGCGACTTAGATCAAGGCTTTTTGATTATGTCGAGAAGAAGAGAAGAACAGCAAAATGGACCTCTACTGACCCACCACCAGGCCGTGGAGCGTCAACATGCGGGACAAGATGGCGCACAACGAAGTGCGTTGTATTTTAGACCTACAGTTCCGTTTTCTTCCGTTTGATGTGCATGAAGGACGCGAAGAGGATCCCGCTGAAGACGACGGCTATGACTGGTAGCATGATGGCCGTGAAAATCGGTTCGCCTCCGTGATATTCACGACAGTAAATGACGGCTTGTAGCGGCAACGCGAGGATCAAACCGAGCCAGAAAATCATGTTTCCGAGCTGAGAGCCACGCAGACCTCGGCCATAGACAATCAAGATGACCTGCGCCATCTGAAGCGTGAAGAAGTACATTTTGACGACCCGAAAGACGATGACGAACACGCATTCGTGCAAGATCGATGATAAGAAGAACGTGAGCAACGTGGCGTTGAGTTTCGAGATGTTGTAGCTGTCCCGAGTGTCCAGATACACGTGCCGCAGCAAGAACTCGTGGACCGGTTTGTTCCACTTCCGAGCGAACTCGTCAAACGTTGTGCTGTTCCACCAGTCAGAATAAAATTCACGATCGGCGAAATAGGTCACCTCGGCTAGACCATTGCAGATATTTTCAAAGATGATGAACCACCCCAATAGATAGCACGTGAGGAACGGCAGCAGCAAATGCAAGACCGACAGGATGGGGTTCTCCGTTCCCGAAGCTTCCAGTCGAGGCATCACATGATTCGACACGATGATGAACAGCGTCGAAATCCCCAAGACGATCGATAGCACTTTCTTGACCACATATCCCCAGCGGATGTGATCCGTACGAGGGAAATCTGGCTCGTAGACCAACGTGGGCATCCAGAGGTAGACACTAAAGTCCTTGATGTCTGGTGGTGAGTACGTGCCTTCCCTACGAATACTCTCCAGCTTCGTACGGGTGTACGAATGCATCTTCATCATCAACACGAGTCCTTCGAGGAACGCAGAGATGGCATGGATGGGGTACCAATCTCGCCACGCAATACACACGACGGTGAAGAAGAACAGCAAACTCTGCAGAGTGTGGTGTACAGTGTGAATGAACAGTCGTCGACCGGAGAACCACTTCATACCAGCCATGTACACAGGAATGAAAGCACAGTACGCGTACGCGCCTTGGCACGCGAAAGTCGCAAACACTTCCAGTATTTCCGTTGAGAAGAAGATCGACACCAACAGGTTCAAGTCCACCACAGTCTCCTCGCCAGTGATGAGGCCAGTCAAGATGGTCGTGAAGGTGTAAAGAGCACCGCATACCAAACCGAGATTGTAGACCCCGCGCAGATCCGATGTATGCACAACGGAGCGAGTGTCGACTGGGTCCAGGGGCGATACGATCGCTTGGAATCTTTTCACGCGCTTCTCACTTTCGGTCAACACGCGTGTTTTGGCTGCAATGCCGCCGTGTGGGAGCATTTGGCCTGCTGCAGCTTTTCAAGGAATGGCCAGCTGAAAAAGTATCTCTGAATCGACGCCTTGTCCGATCCAGTGTATCTTTTACAAAGAAAATGTCATTTGGAATTTCTGTCAGAATTAAACAATACAAGAAACACTTAATTAAAGAAAACATTCGAATCGGGCAAACACGTTGGAGTTCACCCCCTCAGAATACTGTTAGCGCCAACTGCTTAATAATACGTTGCTTATGTATTCATTTCTAAAGTCATGTCTATTTTCTATGTGGAGCTCTCCCTCGGCAGTGCCGGCGTTGCAGCGTACAGAGGAGCGTCGACGGTATATGAAGTTAGCGCGTCAGGAAGCGGTATTGGCGATCGCGGTTGAGCTTCCTGGGTCAGCAAAACAGCCTATGCGTTTTAAAACCGTGCAAGATATTCGTTTATCGAGGTGAGTTGGCCAAGCATGTTTTCAAGGACTGACGCCAAATGTGTGTCATTGTTAGGGGCAGATCTGCCAACGTGAGTGTGGTTTGCTGTAAGCCGCCGCGACGTTAGATGGCGTCCCCATTTGCAGCATGTGGCTATTGACACTGATAACCCAAGACGTGTGTTTGTCGCCGCGATGCCGCGCTCGAGCTCGAACAAGTATTTGCCCACATACGGCGATGACGCTGCGCTGAATCGCGTGGTCTCAAGCTCTTCCTCAATAGGCATAAGAAGGGCTGCAAACGTGACGTCGACGTCTTCGATGGCGGCGTTGTAGCAAGGGTCAGACATTCCAATAGCGCGGCGAAAGGGCTCGTCGCGGAGGGTGACGACATCGCCGATTTCCTGTGCTGTTAGTTGTTCGTGGAGGTCGCGAATGCTCGGAGTCACTACCGATAAGTCAGATGTATCATACCCAGCTAGCACTTTACCCATGCTTAGATCTTCTTTTGTTGCCGTGCGTATGTAGACAAATGCCTTTGTTACCGATTCAAGCAGCCATGCATCTTGAGTGGATATCCGAGTGGATATCCACTGTATTGCCAACTTTGGCGAGGCATTTCCGTGCACAATGGAGCCGTGGCGAAGAGAATGGCTCGTCATGTTGTGAGTCACAGCTTAGCGAGCAGTATGTGATAATTTTGACAACGTTTTCTTATAACCTCTGCGATATAGCTTAGGTCGTTTACTCTCTCATTTGTATGTTGGCTGTGCAGCGCTGTCATCTTTCTTCTCTAGGCTCTCACAGCACACAGCGACTTCCTCTTGGGTGTACGTCTGACCGTCGGGTAGGTCAAAGACGGCATACCGTGGCACAAGGTGAAACAAGTATCCAGCCGGTTCGTTGTAGGACACGAACAGCAAGCCGAACGCGTGCAGCATGCAATGCTGCCATTGCTGCGGGACTTGAAGACGGAGACGCCTAGCACAACGGACGTCTCAATTCGGGCGATATGAAGGAAGAGCTCACCAGACGCACCTATCGAGAGCTGCTGCTTGTGGGCAGAGCAGGTGCCGATTGCGCGGCCAAACGTGTCCCACATCATGTTCAACAGAGAGGCGTCGTGGACCGACTTGAGCCGGTTGGCACATCCGCATGTACAATTAAGTGCTCGACAAATACTCGTTGACAGTACAACCTGGTGCATCGTTGGCTCGAACATTCGTTCGCAAATTGCGTACCTCTATGTTGGCAGTCATTTTGTCTCTAATTTTGTTATGCGCTGAGTATCGGACAGCGAACTGTGGTACCATTCTTTCAACCTGTTGAGAGCCTGCAAAGTAGCCTAACGATGACAAAGTTCAACGCTGTTTGGTCTGCGTTGTAGACCTCTGTGCGACTGCGCTCGAACTTCATGTCTTAAACCTTCCTTGTGAACTCCTCTGTAACGAGTTAAAACGCGGCCTTTTTCCACAGCATCTTGGATATCGGCTGCGTTCATGGTTGCATTCTCCAGGACAACGGTTTCCGAGTTGTCATCATTGTTGTTCACCATGTTCACCCGAGCCTGCCCAAGACGACGCGTCTAGTTAAAACGGTTGTATCTCGGCGGGTTAGTTCTGGCTCTCCGCTGCGATCGAATTGGACAATGGTTTGCATATGAGCAGCACTTCCACACCTGAAGCATAGGTTCCGGCGTGTGCACTCTTCTCGCGAAGGTACATGCACATTGTCGATCTCCATCGGCTCAGCTCCATCATTGTTTTCATCGTTTCAACGCTTGTGATCATAGGAACGGTACTTGGATCCGTCCGAACGTTTATGATGAGGGTGAGATCGATCGTAGTCCAACGCTGTAGCGACAGCTTTTGAAAGCGTCTCGCAACGTTTCTACTGGACTTCTTCGCGTGTACTGGATGATAGACCACATAGGAAGTAACTAATTTTGTCGAATTCTTCCATCGTCTTAACCTGTGTTACTAGGTCGCGGAACTTGCTGTTATACTCAGGCAAGTCCTTACACTGTTTCTCCTTAGGTCGTTCATCTGCTCGCGCAGGCGTTCTTGCACGTCCTCGGGTACAAACACAGCTTCCAACCTCTTGAAGAAGTCGTCAACACTTAAGAATGTTTTCTTTTCAGCCATGTACTAGTGTGCAGCACCAAGCTTTAGTGTTCTAGCGAAGATTGCCAGAATCCTATCCTTTATGTCGGTCTTTTTGTACTTGATTGCCTTTGCCTGGAAGTATTGATCGATACTCTGCTTGTACAGTTCAAACGGCTAATCTAAAGTGCTCTGTACGCGGGCAACTTCATGCCTTTGAGTTTAAGCTCCGAGATTTGAATCATCTCTGTGAACTGCTTGATAAGCTCGTCCTGCTTCTCTATCGAGGCGAGCATCGTCTGCATTAACTGGGCAGGGTCTGCCATACTTGATACTTGTAGAATCGATCAACTATCAATGGTTCGTGGAGTAACGACAGAAACATGTTACAAGGAATAGCAATGCTTACCCTATTATTCGAGGTGATCTTGGTCTTTATTTTTTTACTTAGCTGAAGAGCTCTTGGCGCCATTGAGATGACGCTTGTGGACTTTTTTCGGGTCAACTGCTGCGCAGGTCAAATGTGGGTCAACACATTGTCCGAGTCAAAATCGGGTCGAAATTTTCGTGGGTCAAATATTGATCAATTCTTATAACCCTCAAGCACAGCTTGAGGGTTGACTAACACGTCAACAACACCACGACGCTTCTTGGCGGAACCCTCGCTTTCATGCGTTTTTACTAGCTAGAGCAGCGCCTTCAAAATCTGGTCAGATTTGGCGATCGACTTGTAGAGGTCCTTGCGAGCCTTGTTTGGGAGAAGTGGATTGTCCACCGAAAGCCGTATAAAAAAGCTGACAAGCTTCGGGTCCTTGTCACTAGCGTAGACAATGGATGGCTTAACTCGTGTCATAACCTAGCCCAACCGGGTCAAAACAACGCGAGTTTTCTGGGACAGGTATACCAAGATCACACACAGACGATACCGGTTAGCCTAAGACTTTTATGTCCAACATGAACGCTTAGGGTGAATCAACGGGGCTGGTGCAAGAACAGTATTTACAGCTATAGTCAAGCACAAATAGCCGTGGCAGAGCACTCAATGACCAGAAACCGAAATTACGGTTCTAGCTACGCGGATGGGTAATCAGGAACAACACTTTAGCCCTCACACCCAAAACTCCCGTGGATCTGCAGCGGATAGCGACGACCGTTCCCCCGTGCTACCAGATGCTGGGATGCGGTTGGCGGCGGCGCGGTGAGGTAAGCGTTGGTTGGAGACTTGTGGGGGACGACTCAAATTGGAAACTGAATTACGTTTGTGTTGTTCTCTTTGCTAGCCATGGAGGCGCTGTTGGCTTCTCAAAAGTGGGTAAGTTTCTTTTTCTTTGCCTATACTAAACCTAAATATAAAATGTTTTCCTTTCCTTTGTTTTCCTAAGAGTTGCAGTTGGGTGCTAAGCACTCAAGTGCTGAGTGTCTACCGTGCGCTCCTGGCCTCACAAGGCAGGCTGGCGCGCAGGACAGCACGCCAGGAGGAAGCTGGCTAGGGCGTGCTGACCTGCACGCACCCGGCCTGACAGACCACAGTAATAATCGGTTTCACCAGAACGTTACATAATAGAAATTCTTGAATTACACGAACTGGGTTGCTAGTGTCTTGTACAGAGTAGATGACAATGAGATCAGCATAGTAACTAACAAGAACGGACGAAGTAGCTTCATCTCAAGACAATTGACTTCACACAACAATATATCAGCCAAGCGAAACGTGATATGATAGCCCTTCCACAATTAATGCACTTTGAACAAATCTATAGTTTCAACCTGCACGATCGTGTTGAAAATACGCAAGTTCTACCGCCGCCCCGAGATGGAAGACGCTGTCTTGATCGAACAGGAAGCAAATAGAACGTTTCTGTCTCCATCCATCCACGCAAAGAACTCCTGTGATTTCACTCATTCACCCGTACTTGGGGGCCACGCTCCGCGATAAGATTTTCAACCCTTGCCCCCGGGTGGATCTGGGCGACCACTAACCATACCTGTGCAGTCGGACGAGGTTGACCTGGCTACCCTCTCGAAGGTGAACAGTATTTTTTTCTCTCCATTGTAACAACATTTTCTCGATCCATGATTACGTTGGTAAAAAGGTACTCCTTTAAGTGATAGCTCATTTGAAATAATTTTCAATAAACTCATTTTATTTAAAAATCTACTATGATATTCAAAATTATATGAAAAGGCAATGTACATGTACATAACTTTTTTCTGTAATCGAGGCTCACGAAGCTTTTGCTGGCACTATGCAGTGATCCTCTTTTGTTTTGAAAAGTATCTTTGACAGCAGTTCGCTGGATGGAGAAATGCTGCCCGATCTAGGTGGTTTTCTTCTTCGACCTGCTGATGTGCATCAGTGACGCAACGAGAACACCACCAAAGCCAAAGATCATCGCCGGCATCATGATCACCATGAAGATCGGCTCGCCGCCATGATACTCGCGACTGTAGATCACAGCTTGCAGAGGTAGCCCAAGGATCATCCCCAGCCAAAGGTCATGTTTCCGAGTCGAGTGCCGCGCAGTCCTCTGCCGTAAAAGATAATCACCACTTGCACCATTTGGAGGATGAAAAAGTACATCTTGACGGCTCGGAACATGAGGATGAAGACGCACTCGTGCAGCGCCGCCGACATGAAGAACGTAAAGACGGTCGCGTGGAGCTTCGAAATGTTGTAGCTATCTCTCGTGTCCAGATACACATGTCGAAGCAAAAACTCGTGCACAGGCTTGTTCCACTTGCGAGCAAACTCGTCAAACGTCGTGCTGTTCCACCAGTCCGAGTAAAAGTCTCTGTCGGCCAAATAGGTCACCTCGGCGAAGCCGTTGCAAATGCACTCGAAAATGATGAACCAAGTCAAAAGATAGCATCCAAGAAATGGTAGCAAAAGAGACGATCGAGAGAGCCGGGTTCACCGTCCCGGAGTCCTCCAGTCGAGGCATTACATGGGTCGTCACAATGATATAGAGCATCGAGATGCCCAAAATGACGGAAAAGTCTTCTCGGCCAGATATCCCCATCGGATCTTGGTCGTGCGTGGGAAGTTGGGCTCGTACACGAGGGACGGGATCAGTAGGTACATGGTAAAGTCCTTAATGTCTGGTGACGGCGGCTTGCCTTCTCGGCGGGCGTTCTCGATCTTGGTTCGGATGTATGAATGCATCTTCATCAACAACACCAGACCTTCGATGAACGCGGAGACTGCGTGGATCAAATTCCAGTCGCGCCACACGATGCAGACCACCGTGAAGAAGAACAGGAGACTCTGCAGAGTGTGGTGCACAATGTTGATGAGCAGTCGGCCCGAGAACATGTCGGTGCAAGCCATGTACACCGGAATGAGAGCTGTGTAAGCATACAGCGCTTGGCATCCGAAGGTGACGAACACCTCCAGCAAATGGGTCGAGTAGAAGACCGACAGCAGCAGCTTCATATCCGCAGGGTCTTTGCGAGCCATCAAGTTGGTGAAGAGCGTGCTGAAAGTATACAACCCACCGGCCAATAACGCGAGGTTGTACATGCCTCGGAACTCGGACGTGTGCACCTCGGAGCGAGCATCGGCAGGGTCCAGTGGGGATACAATGGCTTGGAACTTCTTGACGCGCTTCTTGCTGGCAGAGGGGAGCGAACACCGGGGGCTCCACGTGCGGCGCCATGGCAGGTGAGCTGGGTTGCGGGATTTTCGGGATCTGGGGAAAGAATGGGACGCGGTGGCGCCGGCTGTTACCGGCCGTTGCAACTTGCATGTCTTCCAGCTTCGAGACCGTTTTAGACAAGTTAAGTTTGCTTTGTGCGGGCTCAGAACGTTGATGCCATGACGCTAGCTTAAACAGTGCATTCTCACTCCCGCAGTCGTGAATCCGCTTCGAACAGCAACAACATGAAAGGTAGGCGGGTCGGTTGGAATCAACAATGACAACGTGAGCTTGACAATTGCGGTCTCTGCAGCAGACATTAAGCCGATGGTACCGGTGCAGTCCGAGCGACCGGAAAAGTGCTCGGCCGATGCCAAGAGCGCATGGAAACTCAAAGCCGACGGGTGTACGGAGCAGGACCCCCACCTAAGAAAGATGTGGTCTGAGCCAACCTGGTCGGGCTTCCAGCTGCGCTCCAAGACGTACCTCCAGAGCAAGGTCAAAGAAACTTCGGCCCCACCGCGTACGTACTGCAGCATTCTTACGACTTGCTGCCGATTGCTAACGATGGCCCTCTGCAGTGTTCGAGTTGCTGTGGTTTGAGGTCTTTAGCGGCACTCCCGAGGAGCTCCAGCATGTATGCAAGTATAAGAAGAGTTTCGCCAACAAAGTGATCGCCAAGTACGGCAACGAGGTCCCGCCCATGTTCGTCGTGACGCTGATCGTACCGGGCACCCCCACGGTTGCAGGAGTGCAGTACTTTGCAAGGACAGGGACGGCCGTCAAGTCCGAGGCCAACGATCTCTGGCAGCGGTTTCTAGACAGCGACGACGCCTTTCGTCGCGAACGTCTCAAGTTGGTGCCAACCGTCCACGACGGACCGTGGCTCGTGCGGAAGAGCGTAGGTGCCAAGCCTCTGATCATCGCCAAAGCGCTCGAGACGACGTTCTATCAGACGCCCGAGTATCTCGAAGTGGTGGTCGACATTTGCTCCGACCGGATTGCCAAACACGTGACGGCACTTTGCCGATCGCACTCGACGCGGCTCGTTGTCGACGTGGGTTACGTCGTTGAAGGCCGAGACGAAGCGGAACTGCCTGAAGCGCTGCTTGGTTGTGTCCAGTACAGCCACCTCGACCTCTCCATCTCGACCGCTATTGCCGAATAGGCTTAAGAACAACGCAATTCCTAACATTACTTAAACGAAATAATGAACATGAAGCATTGTAGAAACAGGAACGATCGCTTCGCACGTTGTCGAGATGCTGGCGAATTTTTGATCAGGTTCGTTTGACATGCGACTTCAGTATATTCACGGACTCAACGAGCCGTTGATAGCGATTCAGATCCATATGTGCGATGCTGCAGGTATAAATACTGAGGACGAAAGCAGCGCTTGTTTCACCACCGGTGTTCGCAGTCCAGTTGTCAAATTGCCTGCAAGTTCACCACCTCCTTCTTCGTCACCACCATGAAAGGTATGCCGCCGCATTGACGACACCTTTCTCGACAAGCAGATCACTGAACGACTCTTGCGTCTGTAACAGACTTCAAGCCCACCGAGCAGATCAAACACACCCCTGTGCCTGTCAAGTCGTGGAAGACCCAGGCGGAGAGCTGCACGACGCAGGACCCGCAACTGCGGAAACTGTGGTCCCAACCGGACTGGATGAAGTTCAAGCTGCGCTCCAAAACCTACCTGCAGGACAAGATCAAGTCGGTGACTGCTCCTCCCAGTACGGTCATCGCCATTTTCACCGATTATTTCCCACTTCTAACCTCGTCTTTCACTTTGCAGTATTCGAACTGGTCTGGTTCGACGAGTTTAAGGGCACCCACGACGAGCTGCTGCACGTGTGCAGCTCCAAGAAGAGCTTCGCCAGCAAGGCGTTCGCCAAGTTCGGCAACGACATGCCGCAGCTGTTCGTCGTGACGCTCATCATCCCAGGCACTCCACTGGTCGCAACGGTGCAGTACTTTGCTCGCACCAAGAGCACTGGCGGAGACCTCACCGAGGCCGAGAAGCTCTGGGAGAAATTCCTGACTGCCGACGACGACTTCCGCAAGTCGCGCTTCAAACTCGTGCCGACCATCGCCGACGGGCCGTGGATCATCAAGAAGAGTGTCGGTACGACGCCGTGCATCATCGGCAAGGCCATCCAGACGACGTACTACCAAACGCCGCAGTACCTTGAAGTTCACGTGGATATCTCGTCCGACATGATCGCCAAGCACATCACGGCGCTGTGTCGCTCGCAGTCGACCAACTTTACGGTGGACATGGGCTTTGTGGTGGAGGGTCAGGACGAGTCGGAGCTTCCGGAAGCGCTGCTGGGCTGCGTGCAGTACGCGAGAATGGACACGTCGCTCGCCGTCTCCATCGCGGAAGATTAGAAGCTAAATCAACTATTTTGGAGCTAAATATCATTTTGATAAAATGTGTGGGAATGCTGACGTACATGAAGCTCCATCGACGAGTCCTGACTGTGCGTGTGTGTGTGTGTTGCCTGTCCTTAGGTCTGCGAGACAAGCCAAGCGACTGGCGAAGGAGCGCGAGGCGACGGCGCTCAGTGACGAGGAATCGGACGAGGAGCTGGAGGAGGAGAAGCCCGCCAATGTCGGCTTTGCCTTCCTAGCAGACTCGGACTCGGAGAGTGAAGACAGTGAAGAAGAAGTAGAAGAAGAGGAGGAGGAAGAAGAAGAAGTGCAGGTGGCTCCAGAGCCAACCAAGGGGAAGAAGTGAGTTCTCTATAGAGAGATGATACATAGTAATAAGGGGTGATGTCGCTCATTTCGTTGGTTGGCTATAGGAAGGGAAGAAAAACAAGAGTGCGCAAGAGGAAGAGTCGGTGGACGACATTTGGACGCTCTGGCAGCAGAAGCAGGCGAGCTGAGTGTCGAGGAAGCCACATCCATACGCAATGAGCAAGAGCAGTCGCTCTTCGGCGTGCAGCTCAAGTTCGCCAATGCGGACAAGGAGATGAAGCGCATCTTTGGCGTACGTTCTGTAGTGCGGAGTGGAAAATGGAGTATTCAAGCTGCTGACGAGCCTGCTTTATTTTGTGGACTTTAGGTTAAAGAAGCAGGTCACAGCAGTAACCGCAAGCGTGGAGATCCTCGGTATGAGCAGAGATTCTGGTGACAGGAGACGTTGCTCTGATGAATTCTTGCCATTGTTTTTTTTGCAGGAGTGCTGCTCATTTGACGGCCAAGAAGGTGTCGATGGTGACCCCGCTCGATGAATGGCCCCGTCCTCCGACATTTGTCGGCGGCGGCATCCGGTGGACGCGCGCCAACAAACCAAAGGGTCCTGGATGGAATGGACTGTGCAACTACTTTGAGATCACGTGGTCAATGGCGTACAAAAGCTTCAAGAAGAGTTCGAGCTTCTCCAGCGGACTCACGACCCGAACCTTATTGGTCACTTCTTGCAGCGCTATCCATACCACATCGATGCGCTGCTTATTATGAGTGAGGTCTTTCAACACCACGGCCAAATGGACCACTCCACCGACTGCATCAAGCGCTGCATGTATGTGCTCGAGTTGGCCTGGGCTGACCAGTTCGACGTGTCAAGGGAATTGCCGCATGGACATCAACACGGAGCACAACAGCGGCTTCTTCAAGTCGTTGTTCCTGTTGATGAAGCAAGTCGGTCGGCGAGGATGCATGCGAAGTGCTTTCGAAACAGCCAAGCTCTTGCTGAGTCTTGACCCCCAAGGAGACCCGATGAACGTTCTATTGGCGATCGACTACTATGCGCTGACGTCGCGGCAGTGCCAGTTCC
>JAAVTG010000440.1:0-65212 GCA_011947345.1 Phytophthora quininea
TTTGGCGTGATCATGTACGGCGATCCCGCATACGGTGTGGGCGAGCTCATAACGAGCCCATTTCGATCTGTGGATATTACCGGAGACCAGAAGCAGTTCAATGTTGCGATGAGCAAGGTTCGGGTGTCAATCGAGTGGCTATTTGGTATTGTGAAAAGAAAATGGGCGTTCTTGGACTGGAACAAAAGCACAAAATTCTATTGACACCGGTTGGACGCATGGTAAGAGTTGCCGTACTGCTGACAAATGCGGCCACGTGCATGGATGGAGGAAACCAAATCAGTTCGTATTTTTCCTGCCGACCACCTCCCTTACGAGATTACTTCTTACCTCCGATTCATACCCGCAGAACTAGCAATGAGTAATGTTACTCCAGGTTGCGCTTCAACAACAGTGCCAATAACTTGGTCTGTTCTTCACGGTCTTTTGGCGTTGCTCTCTCTTAAACTCCAGGTCCAACTGCCGTCGCTTCGTCCGTTCAGTCTCAATTTGAAGCTTCTTCTCCAGCTCCTTGGCACGGTCAGCTGCAGCTTTTTCTGCTAAGGAATTCTGCACCTGAACAAAGGTCGACATGATGTCGGCTCTATGCTTATTGATTTCGGTAAAAATACCAGCAATTGCGGCGTCTTGCTTCTGCTTCCGTTTGTTGCTCGACGGAGCAGCTTCATTTCCACTTGCGACTGCAGTTCGCTTTCCTAGGCGAGACACTGCAGCCTCTCGCACAACCTCACCAGATGCAACCTTTTCGTGCTCTTTCTTGCTCTTTTTTCTCCTCTTCCGTTGCCGCTTCGTGGTCACTCACCTTGGTCTTCAACTCGGTCATGAGAACGATGTAATCGTCTTCTTCCTCGTTCGTGCCGGATTTGCGTGCAGATTGACTCTCCCAAACCTCATGCTTCTCCAGCAGAGTCTCGAAGCGGTTTTTGGCTGTCGTTCCTTTAATCGCGTGCATGTTAAAATTCTTACTGGAATTCAGCTTCGCGGCCAACGCATCCCATTGCTTGCCAACCTCGCCATGCCTAGCTTTGAATGGCTCATCCACATTCACTTGGACGGCAAGCATGTAGTCCTGGAAGGGACCAAATCGACGGCGTTTCTTCGGCTCAGTGCTTTGGTCGTCCCCAGCTGCAGCAGATCCGTCGTCGTCGTTGTCACGCTCGAAAGCCAGATTGCTGGGCTGGGCAAGAGGAACCTCCGGAAGATCGGCACTACCTCGTTCGCAGTCTGAGTCGGCAGCACCAAAATCGACGCCGTAGTGCCCGCCATCACTCCCATATGCGCCACTTGCCTCGCTGTCACTGCTGGATTCGCTACGCTGACGACTACGACGGTCCACTGCCGGTCGCCATGCATGACAGACACCATTCTGCGAGCCGAGAGCGGTTTCCTGCGAGGGTGGCGACGAAGACGTGAACCTCCAGACGGAAGCAATGTCCTCCATGGCGCGCTTGACAAGCAAAACGATCAGTGAATCTTTTGCCGCGGGATCTTGTACCTCCAATAACATATCATTCAAGATCGGATTGAAATTCGCGATTCGTCACCTCTCACCGTTCCGCTATTCCAAACGCCTTTTCGGATAGGAGGGCGAAACCGCCCGATTTTGCGAATTTCGGGACGGGAACGAAAGGACGCGGTCGTCAGGTCACCCCTTTATGGCTCGCTATCCGCCAATCGCAAAACAAAACGGGCTTCGAAAGGTCTCTAACATTGCGTTAGTGGATGAGTTAGTAGAGAAGACGTATCGGATGGTGGAAGACTTTACGACTACGATGGACGCACGGCATACGTGTTCACTGCAGACCACGGAATGGGCTTGAAAGGTGCTCACGGTGACGGCGATCCGGCGAATACTCGCACGCCTCTGGTTGTTTGGGGCGCAGGTGTGCAGGGACCAACTGTTGTTAACAGGGAGGGAAAAGGGTTTGATATTGATCTGCCAACACAGTCACGAGCACAGGTACGAGCTCAGTTACAGGCACAGGAAGAGCAGGAACAGGCTGCAGTCGGTGAATGGGGAGCGTTGGACAAATTAGTGAGAAAGGATGTGATGCAAGCAGATGTGGCCCCACTTATCAGCGCGCTGTTGGGGTTACCTTACCCACGTAATTCCGTTGGCGTACTGCCGTTTTCGTACCTTGCGAAAGGAGCGTACCGTGCAAATGCGGTGCGGTCCAATGCACAGCAGTTATACCTTCACGCTTTACGGAAGGAGCAGGAGAAGCGGTCGCGTACGCTGCTGCGATTTGTTCCGTACGGTCCATTCCGTGACCGAGTCCCTGAGCTCTCCCGGGAGCTTGCACATGGTTACGAAGCGGCTATTCAAAATGATGAAACATTCAACAGCTACGAACGTGTGGAAGTGCTGAGTCAGGAGCTGATTGAAATCTGTCTGGCCACGCTAGAGTATTTCCAGAGATACGACTGGTTCTTCTTGTTCAGTATCGTTGTGTTGGGTTATATTGGGTGGATGGTTGTCGTTGGTGTGGCGTATCTACATCCCAGAGACTTTAGTGTAGCTTGGTTACTCGGAGTGCATGGCAAGCAGCTGGATATAAAGCTGTGTACTACGATATTTGCGGTTTTTATCTATCTGGCGCTTGAAGGATCCCCCACAACGTACTATTTGTACGTCTTGTTCCCACTACTTTTTGGCATCTTTGCCTGGAACCACAGAGACTTGATCCGTGACGCGTGGGCTTTTAATGCAGACAATAACCGTGCCACAACTGGGTGGAAGTGGTGGGCAGAACGCATTTTGATTGTCATGTGTTTGGAGCTTGTCGTCATGGGCTACGAACGTCAAGAGATCTTTGGGGTACTTTTCTCGTTGTTAGCGCTGTGGCCACTGGTCGGCAGATCTGCGAGCAATGACCAAAATGAAAGTGAAGATGCTCGTTGGTCTGGGAAGTTCCCATCACCAAGTCGGTGTTGGTCGGTTAGTTGTTTGCTCATCTCAGTGTTCCCGTATTTACCAGCTGAGTACGGCGAGCACACGGCACTGGTGAATATTGGGGCTCTTCTAACCTTGTTATTTGCTGGTGTTGTGTCGAGTTTGACCACCTCCAACCAGCAAAACATTTGGACAAACCCGTCTTTCATCGTAAGCACAGCACCATTAGTACTATCGATTGCTACGCTTCATGGCACGATGCAGTACTTGGACGGAAAGCGTAGCAAGTCACCCTGCTTGCTCACAGCTGCCAACTGGGCGTTGTCTGCTGGGCCGCTAGTGCCCAAGTCAGCATTAACGCTAGTGTACGTGGACCTGTACGCGATTAATGGTATTCTTGCGTATGAAGACTCATATGGAGTTATAGATCGAGAATTTGGCCCTTTGAAAAAGCTATAGGGCAGGCAAACTGAAGGTGTTGCGATCCAACGTCATATCTGTACGTCATCAAACCGAGGGAGTCTGACAAGAGGCAAACAGCAGCCCTGCACTGTCGACAGGCATTACGCATTTTCGCCAAATGTTTGCCAGTACCTGCAGGCAAATGGCGGCATTTGACAGGCGAAAGTTTCGGTCCTGGGAATCCTATTTTCGGCAGATTCTGGCAGTATTTTCCAAATACCCGCAGGTTAAGATAAATTCCCCAAGTTTATTCTTTCTGACACTTCTTTCCAGCAAAGCATGTTTTCGTCTGTTTGTCGGCACCAGTTGTCCCCGAAAAGCATTCTTCGCCGTAAAGTGGTTAGACCATTGCTCGTACTTCTGCACTACTGGGTCTGTCGGGGCGTACGTGTAGAACTTATTGCCCTTCGCATCGATGGACGCCCTGACCTTCATCCTGGCAAGAAACGAGTCCTTATTTCCCCTCTCTAAAGCAAATCGACTATCTCTGCGTTGGTCCGGCGTTCAGACTTGGCGGTTGCAAACTTGACTCCAAATTACTTAACATGTCCCCTCTCATCACTGTCGTCATCGTCCGTGACTCGAAGCGAGCACTGATCAACGTTTCCGGCGAATGCCGTGGCGAAGAACACGACCATCAACAGGTATAACGTGCGCATGACGGTTAAAAGGAGAAACAGTCTGCAGTGCTAGCAGGAAAATTCAGGAGTAAATTATCACCGTTTGCCTCCACATTCGATATCTACAGCGCCAAACACCGCGCCAATTACTGCCAGAGCTAACATCTAGAGCCATGCACTGAGTTGTCATGCCGCCAGCGCCTCGCAGCTTCTGAAAATACTAAATTCTTTGGAATTTGCTGTTCAACTATGTGGCAGTTTGTGGTGGGTTTGGTTCATAACGGCACCCATCGCTCCGCGTGACTGTTGGAGACGACGGCGCTGAATGCGGGCAGCCTCCATGCTGCGACCAAGAATGGTGTAAACGCTAAAACCAAGCTGAAGCAAGTCAAGGACGACACCAAGCGGGCACGGACGGACTACCAGGCTCTGGGCTGGAATAAGTCGTGACACCGTTTTCGCCCAGATGGGGTCAAGCCTTTGACCATCGGCGCAAAACGCATCAAGACTTACAATCCGAAAGAAACGAGGAGCTGGTTCGCTACCACAATACGGCATATTGGCCGGAGGCTGACACAAAAACAACAGGTCGTTACGAGCTAAAACATCTCGCACAAAATAATTATATCACCCTATTTCGTTGACTGCTGCTGTGTGGATAATAATGCAAGCTCGCACTGTTTCCATTAACAACACTTTACTAGTAGTATTAATTATCACTCAGCAAATGGTCGTGTTAAAGCAGGACACGGTTTGGATCCCTCAACCGTAGAGCGAAAGTTACAAGGTAGATGAACGAGAAGCCGTCAAATTGTTAATCAACCGCTTTCTGAAGTCCGAAGATCACTGTTTGGTCTTGTGCACGACATCGTACCAGTGATGGTACCTCTGCACCCATGGTTCATCGAAGTCGTAGACATTGCGGCCATGGAGATTCGTGGACAATGGCTTGACGCCGACCCTGGCGAGAATCGATTCTTCGCTTTCACCCTTTTGATGGAATCGAGCATGTTGACCTCCGCATTGAACTCTTTGATTTTTGCCTTCACGGCTTGGTACGCTGCTTGGCCCATCGACTTGCCTACTTGGTACCCTCCTTGGACACTCGACTTGGCTGCTTGGTATTTGGCGTTCAGGCTCTCCATGCTGGGCAATCCCTCTCTTCGCTGTCGTCGTCGCCAGCGACTCGAAGCGAGCGTCGCTCGGTGCTTCCGGCGAAGGCCGTGGCGAAGAGCACGACCATGGCAATGGTCAGCAGGTGGAACGCGCGCATGGGTCTTGAGATGTAGTAGTGGTTCGTGACGTTGGCTGGTGAATTGAAGAATGAGGCCTTTGATACCAGTGCCGAACTGTTAACGGGATACAATTCATGTTTGTCGACAGCCGCGATTTGCGTGCACCGAACAGGATCTGCCACGGGAAGAGGAATGCGGTGAGTATACTCGAAACTATCTTCGTCGATGAGCGCGTGCAACCTGTAGCCGTCGTGAATGATGCTGCGGTTCGTAGCGAATTCCAGTGGCCAAGACCCGACGAAAGGATGCATTGACAGGCTCTCAATCCATGGACAGAGCTCTTCACTACAGTAATGTGTTTATGATGCTCCAATGTTATCATTCGACTACGTGTTTCCCCGGCAGACCTGGACCTGGTCCTGGAACTCCACATTAACCGTATAAAAGCTGTCGAGCTCAGCATTGGGATTTGCTGGTCACGAATCACTAACGTATTGTTTTAGATTAGCATTGGCAGTTGCAAGTTGGCGGTGGAAGATGGAGGTTAGTTATGGCGGTGATGCACGTGCACGACGGTGGCGACCATTCACGAACTCCCCATGCCATCAACATCTCTGCCCAAGAAGTACGTCCGGCTCACTCCTTTCCAAAAGAAAAGTGATCGCTTTCAATCGGTCAGAAGCTGAAGCTATTAACAAAATATCATTACGTTGACGTCACGTCGCAGTCTTTATGGCCCCACCTTTCCAGATTCGCCGAGGAAATGTGATTTCGAGTCAGTGCTGACATACACTTTCGACTCAGCAGCTGGCGCTGGCAACAGAATGTCCCTGTTCTGAATACAATACTTTACGTTCCAAGTGACAAGGGCCTCCTGGTGGTCCAGTGGGTTGTGTATACAACTCACGAAGTTCATCCCTCCGGTTGGGGTTCGAGTCCCTGCGGGGGCTGCCGGGCCAAGGGCCTACAGAAAACATCCAGAAGAATGGAAATGACTAACTTCGCCTTCAAATATCCCAATCAAATTCAATCATCATTCAACACATCAGATTTCAGAATAACAAAGACCCCCAACCATACGAACAACCAGGAAACAAGTTAAGCATCTCTTACGTTCCAAGTGACTAAACAATACCGGGCCCGTTTACGTCAGCCACCTAAGGGACCGATCAAAGTCTTATTTCTGATCCTCCGTATATTCATTCCGGGATTTGAATCGCTCACTCAATGTTTGTAATGTCCGTCATTGGGAACTCACGCCACAGAAGAAGAAATTTAAGTTGATTAACCAGTCGGATAAACCGTTTTTCTAGCTACGATCGTATGCTACTTAGTCGTTCTGCTGCTTAGTTTCGTGGAATCCAAACGTGACTTGCTGGTAGTGTGTTTCGCGGCGCAGGTGGGTCAAAGCCTAACTTCTCCAGAACAGAGGTTACAATTTTGTCGTCAATCCCAAGCTCCGCTGAATGGTGATTGATGAACAGACAGTGTCGTCGAAAAGAGGACATCACATTTTGGACGCTTGGTATTTCAGCTGTAGTTTCACGGAATAGTATGTCGTTTCTCAATCTCCACGTAGCATGGAACGCGATCGCAGTGTGGACTCGCCACAGTAGCAGGAAAACTCACGCCACAGAACTGCGCTACGTTTTCGGTTTTCTGCTCCAGGTCTGACACCAGCTATGCATACAAGCGAGCAGATCTCGTTGGTCTCCTCCTTCTTTACCAATGTCCACGCCGCAA
Source organism: Phytophthora quininea (assembly GCA_011947345.1). Classification (NCBI taxonomy): domain Eukaryota; phylum Oomycota; class Peronosporomycetes; order Peronosporales; family Peronosporaceae; genus Phytophthora; species Phytophthora quininea. Next base: position 6,954 of record JAAVTG010000440.1, read on the forward strand.
AACTCCGTTTAAATAAAATGCCTGGAAGTTTTGTCCGCGAATTCCACCGCCGCCAAAGATATAATACTTTCCTTGTCTTTATTGTTGCGTAAGTCTGTAGAGATGGATCGAAAGATGCCGGTCCGCTGGACACAAAGACATCCCTCTGGGATTTCAGACAAATTTCATCCTGGTATTTTTACACTACGATTCCGGAAAAATATAAACAGCATATATTTTTACATTTGCCTAACCCAAGGAGATCATTTTTCGTTGTAGTAGGTCGAAATCTAATTTTACCAAAAAGATGTGAGTCGTTAAACTATGTCAATACATCCTGTCATGTTATAAACTTGGGCTACGCGAATACTAAGAGATTTTTTTAAATCCTGGTACCGGTGATATGCTTTTTCGGCATCTAGCGCGAAAGCTTTGCAGCCGCGTCATCTCCCCTCGTGGATATGCGAGAATATTGGCGGGTTGGCAGCAGTGTTGGTAAAACTATGGTTACATAAAACCAGTCGCGCCAAATACACCAGGCTGGTGTGGCGCTTCGTGGTTTAACTGAGGTATAGTTGAGGCTGCAGCATTTCGTGTTTGAGTTGTGTAACAATCTCAGTGGAGAGCTGTCATCTGAGCTCGTTATCTGCTACTCGCGCGCCGCACAGGAGTCTTGCTCCACCACGCGGAGAAGCCGCCATCAAGCATATCCAGGCACTTGGAATTCCTGATGTAGGTCTGCCGGGCGTCATCGTGTACTGCATCATAGCAGGATTCAGCAATATCTTTACACTAGGCGAAGAGAAAGTCAAGCTCGAAGGAGCTGGCTTCACCAAGAAGTGCGCGTTGGTCGTTAATGGCGGTCCGCTTGGCTTCGAGGCTGCCAACGGCACTAGTGCTGTGGAGGCGGTGGTGATGACGACATCGTCGTAATTGACCACGAACCGTTTGTTTTCCTTCTCCACACCATCATCCAGATGCATGGGTAGTGATGTCTTGTTTAAGGTGTCGACTAGTGTGAAGCAGCAGTTATGTGGTTTTTGGTGTACAAGTTGGGCGGTGCGAGCTTGAACTTCTCGATGTTTAGGCGCTCAAAGTACTCGGACAACTACTCGCGATTGTACTGCTGAATGCCCTCCTTGTCGACTAAGACGTTGGCGCAGCGCTTGGCGGTGTCGTAGGTCTTTAAGCGCACGAGGAAGCGGCGGACATACGGTTGCCGACCACTACGACGACTTCCTTGCGAGAGAGTTCGCCCATGGTGCTATTTTGAATATTCGGTGACTGTGACCAAATGAAGGAACGATCTTCGAGCCCCAGTGGCGGCGCATCTTTTTGAATGAGGGTGCGATGTATGCGAAATGCTCTACTGAATGAAGTGACTCGACATTTGCCGGACAGGATGGTGCTTTTTAGCTAGATTTATCGCGGTGGCACCTCGAACGTGGGGCTTGAGGAGTTTGCGGCGTTCATGACTGTCGGAGCACCGACTCACCAAAGACGAAGCAACATGTTTCCTACGCATCTGGACCTGCACGGAGACGGCTTTTGTCTCTGGATAATTTCTGCGCTGCTGAACTAAGCCAACCTGCACAACCACCGACAACGGAGATTGCCAAGCACATCTATTAAGTGTTCGCCATGTTAAACCTCGGCCAGGACGGACGTTTGACCCAGGAGGACCTGACCGCGTTGGCGCCGGTCCAAAGCAGCACCATGCACGAGCACAATTACACCCGTTTCGGCCCTTCACGAAGTGGCTGAGGGTTCATGAAATGCCACACTTCCAACAAGTGCACAAGTATGATCATCGGTTAGCAGAATTTGGAAGCACATTCGATTCAAGTAAATTGAACCTGGTTGTGCGGAGCTGTATGTGTCTGCTTGCATAATTCTTGTAGATTAACTTTAGCCCTCGTAAATTTTTCGGGACAGTCGGTTCTTGCGGAAACCTGTCCACAAGGTGAGGGTTGATTGGGAATGGCTGGGTGTTTGCTGCCGGGATTTCCTCTTTTGCTAACGCCGCGATGTTTTTGACCATATCGTCGAATTTTTCTGCCTGATTCTTTCATCTGTCTCGCTCCTGCTGAGTTCAACGTCATCGGAATTGCTGCATATCGCGTTGGCGTGGTTGCCAAGACGGGTAGCACTAAAGTTTTCGCTAACATCACATGAACAGCCCATGTTTGAGGTGGAGCCTCCATCATTTCCGTGACTTTCGCTGGGACCACCGGGATCAACATTATCTGTTTGTAAATCCTGAGAGATATTTAAGCGAGAGAAGACATCTATCCAGTGTTCGAACGCAGCTTCAAATGCGTCATCGTTGCTATCGTCGTCTGATTCATCGTGTTCTCGCTCGAACCGGTTATCACGTACACTTCTGCGCTCTTCGGGATGCGTAAGCCTTTTCATGGTCGAAGTTGTAGAAGTATCTATGCTGTTGGTGGAAAAATCTAAGTCACGAACGTATTTTCGAACTACGGCCACGTTCTTCACCTTCTCCGCGCTCAATCGATTTCGTTTTGCTGTTTGAATAAGTGCTAGCTCGCTAAAGTATCTCTCACAAGTTACTGTGTTGGCAGCAATAGACAGAACTACAATTGAAACCTCCGGCAGCTTGCTGCGGTGCATATCCACCTGCACGAATCGCCAAAAGCCTTGGATGGTGCCCACTGTTTTAAACGGTGGCGCATCAATTTCATCCTGCAGCCATTTCACCATATCTGTGAACAAGTTGGAAGTGTCAGTGTGATGATGGCCTTGCGCATGCAGGCATCTGATGCAGCTCACCAAAACCGCAGCCAGCTCCTTCGGCAGGATCGGCGTCGTCGCCACCAGAACACGCAGCTGAAGGACGCTTACGCAAGGTCGGCTGTTGGGTTCGACTTGCGTGCTCAAGTCTACTGCAACAGCAACAGCTCTTCCTGGACGGCCTTGGTGGCCGGCGAGAGCGACTACGAGTTAGTTTAGCAACCTCACTTTGCAACTTGCTTCAAGAGCGACAAGCAACTACCAAATACACGTTGGCTTACGGGAGTTCCAGCTCCCAATTCGTGAGCACGTCACAGTCAGGCCCAATTAAGCGACGATAGTAGCATGCAATCCGACACATCGACGACACTTTCGTCATGGGGCCTTCTCCAAAAGTTGCTGCCGCGTTTCGAGAGTGAGGGGATGGAGAAATAATTTCAGCTGCATTAGTGGTTGCTCGCACAGGTACCAATACTTTTCAGCCGATTTAGAAAGGTTAACGTTGCTGTCCTTGGCAGCGGCAAACGATGAATAAATGTCGAGGGAGCAAATCACTACATCGGCCAAAGTGTTCTCGTTGCGTTGCAACTTCAGGGAAGCGTACGCAAAAGGCCGAATAACTTGCTATGCCTCGACCAACGCTTCCCAAAAATAATCTTCACTAAACACCTTCAATTCAGAAGGAAGACCAGTATCTCGAAACGTGTATGCTAGAACTTGCAGCGATCTACGAACTCGCTGCAAACAACCGAAGCAACCTTGCATATTATTCCAACGTGTCTCCCCGATAGGTGCTCTGCCATCATTTCGTTGATGCGCCAGATGTTCTCGTTCGTGGGAGCCAGAATGACTCGTTCCGTGAAGTAGTCGTCCTAGAGGTTCGTCGCTTCCACGCCAGGGTACACCGCATCGATCAGAGCGTCAGATCGTGCCCATAGTAGTCGCATACGACTGGTACATCGTTTTCTTCCTGTAGAGGTGGAAGAAGTGCAAAGCTGGGGCAGTCTCCTCCTCTTTTGTGGCTCCGTTCTGTCCGGAATAAGACACATGTCCCGCGGTAAACTGATGTCGTCCTCGTCAATTTCACTGTTCATGGGGAAGCGTCCCTCGCCGATTTCAAGAAGAAAGCTCGAGAACCCCTCGATCTCAGCTGCGCTCTGAGTGTCGCGCGCCGTCTGCACTCTCATGTTTTCAGAAAGCAGCAGGGGAGTGAGGTCTGTCCACAGCGTAGATGACGTGAAGCAAGCCTTAACCGTCTCAACGCGAGAACCGTTCTTAACCACAGGAAGAATCTGGCGGAAGTCCCCACTGAACACGATGATCTTGCCCCCAAACGGCTTGTCATTGCGCACAATGTCACGGAACGTCCTGTCCACAGCCTCGAAACAGAATCTGTTCATCATGGCGGCCTCGTCCCAAATGACCAGACTGCCCCGCAGATCAACGTAGCCTGTGAGATACCTCTCTTGATGTTGCAGGTAGATGTGTCGTCCAATTTGATTGGGATCTTGAATGTTGAATGCTGTGCGACCGCCCACTAGAAGTTTGGCAGCCTCTCCACTTGAAGCAACCGCAATTGCAGACTTTCCATCGAGACGGACACGCGCCAACAGCTGCTCCAATAAGAGAGACTTCCCTGTATCACCGGGTTCATCGAGGAAAAACAGCGCAGGACCACTCCCACCAGTTGGCGTGTAGGCCACTGCTCCGTTAATGGTCTGCCCCGACTCAACAGCTTCCATCACTGCCTCGGAAACTCGCTGCTGGCCCTCGTTCAAAGACGACCTCAAGGTTGCCGTCCGTTTCAACTGCTCCTCAGTGTAGTCCAGATCGTCGGCCGCCAAGGCAACCACAGCGGTTTCTACGATGCGCTCAACGTCTCTGTAGTCGTCAAGCGGCGGGAGCTGGAAGTTTCCCAAAGTCTTGCTATTCGACGCAAGCACCTTCTCGATGGCCAGAAGTGTTAGATACTCAACACGTCTGTCTTCGGCATTTGCTTCGAGGCGCCTTAGACAGTGCCCCTTGAATTTCGTCCATAGAGCAGATGCATCGCTTGGCATGGGATAGGCCAAAATGACACCAAAGAGCTGCCTGAGCTGATACGGCATCTGGAATCCATTCGCCTCAGTACCGCGCTGTTTCCACTCCTGTCGTTGTCGAGGCATCCTGTAGCTTGCGCAGCCGCCTTGAAGGTAGGGTACAACTGAACTTCCACGGTGCGCAGGTCTTCGAAGCATGGTGGCCCCCGTGATGTAGCACAACATCAAACGGAGGTAGTAAACTCCTCGTCCCTTGGACTCACGTGCATGATACGGCCCAGGCTGGGAGCATATTTCTTATAACGCACCCAGCACTTCTGTTTCTTCTCCCATATGTACTTTGTCGGAATTTCCATGTACAACATGGTGCCAGCAACATCGGGCTCATCTTGACAGATGTGGAAAAACGCTGTCAATGTTGTGCGCTCTCCACGGTTGATGAGATAACGGAGATTCGCATCTGTGGCACCCTCACGAAACATAGCAGAGCTCTGGCCGGGAAGATGGATGTGCAACTTCACAACACTGTGGGTAGAGCCATTGGTCGGGTGCTTGTAGAGCCGCATACACGACTCGACAGGGCAGATGTAACGGCCCATTTGGTACAACAGGATTTCGTTCACAGCCTCCTCCCCTATCTCAAGCGTCACCGTAGCGCCATCCGAGCTCTCGTAGACGTACTTGACAGCCCTATTTGACGTACACACTTCGATGTTGATGTGGCAATTGTACTTCTGCGACAGGTACGGGTTATACGAAATAACCTACTGGTTCACTGTGGCGTTGTCCTACCTGGAGTTTTTATGCTTGAGCTCACCCGCCTCATGTCGGCGACTCTTGTAGATGGGATATTTGCCATCCGCGGCGCTTGTCCTATTGGCAAACGGCATCGGGAAATGCTTGCTGCATTTGTTGTTCTCCATACACGGACAACTCGGGTGATCGGCGCCACACGGGCCGTGCATCATGCACGAAAGAACTGTCTCGTATAACTCCGGCTGTTTGTCCTTGTCTGGAGTTTCGGCGGACACCAACTTGTCAATAACTTCGGGAGTCAAAACTCGGAACGGAGAATCACCAATACGTGTGCATGAGGAAGGCCGCGCTTATGGTATTCCACAACACAAATTCGCGCAGCTTGAGTTCCAAGCACACCCTCGCCCAAGTCTTTGAGAAGTGCAAGCTTCTGCTGGAACACCCTTTCCACCAAGTCCGGTCTATCCGTCACTGTCTGCCACTGCTTTAAGTTGTCCTTGATCTCCGTCCAGTTGGGATTGCACGTCATAGTGATGAAGAGACTTGGAGCACCCAGAACGCGTACCAACGCCATGGCGTTCAGAAATAATTGCTTCGTGTACCGGGACCACCCGTGAAGTTCCAGGCAGAATGAGGCCACGCCCCAGGCCGGAGGAGGAGGGCTCTCTCGAACCCTCAGCTTGTTGGCGCTGCTGCCGATTCTCAATAACGGCCCCTACCCCACGGGTGCGTATCTCTACGTCCCGCTGAACCTCCCGGCGATGCTTTTCCCAGGTTATCATCTCTGAAAGCGTCCGTTAACCCCCGCAGGGTATCCATCCGCATTCGGACTTGGTCCTTCTTGATGAAGCGAAGTCGCTGCTGATCCACCTTTGCCCACATATCCACCACGTACTGCTGCATTAGTCTACCCCCATCCAGAATGCCTGAAGGATTGTCGGTCCTGTCATGTAATAGATACGCTGCAAACTGGCGCAGCGAGTCGCTCTCATTGTCGTTTTCGTCGATCTCATCTTCCATTTGTTCAGGGTCGCTGTTCTCCTGCTCAGCGGGGGTGCCAAGTGCTTTTATATTATAGTTTGGTGCTTCTGGAGGGGCCAGAGGGTCCTCTCGGGGAGCAGGCATTGCTTTCGGAACATCGGGTGTTTCTCCTGGTGGCGGCGCTGCGTACGGGTACGTCCAGCCATGCTCACCGTAGGGATGTAACAGCGGGTACTGCAGAGGTTCATAGTGCTCGCTGACGTCGAAGACACGCTCGAGTTGGCCGGACCTAGTATGCAAAATCATGTCGCGGTATTCAGCAGCATGATCGTCGATGATGATAGCCGCCACTTCGGATGCTGTCGGCAAGTTTCCTGTCCTGCGAGCGGCTCGTCGGTTTGTATGCAGACGAAGCACCATGTCGGTCGTGTGAGCCCGCAATAGCTCCGGCTCCTCTTCTTTGTCTTCCTCCCCTGTGCGCTGACGCCGAAAATCGTTGATAGCCCGTTCCCGTGCTTCGATGATTTGCTTAGCGTTCAAGTACCCCTGGGTGTAGCGGTTGCCAAGCATGACGATTTCCAACTTTTCCACAGTCTCACGATCAAGACCGCCCATCATCCCGAGCCTTCGTTCGACGCGTGCCGCCTCATCGGCATCGCTCACGTAAATTTGGACGAACATGGCGTTCTCGGCATTCCCCGAAGGAGGTAGAAGCAATCCCATGCGATGACACAACGTCCCGGTCACTTTGAAATTGTAGATGCCTCTCTGGCCGGCAACACTATCATCCACGTTGAGGGAGTGGTATGGAGTCGCTCCCATGGACGTGAACTCAGACGCATTGTTGCGCTCGACGTTTCTCCCTGAAATCACGATCCCTGAAATGCTCCTGTTAAACGGCGGGCGGATCGCGCCGGGCCGGAACATGAACCCTGCCACCTCTACAACAACTACAAGCCGACTCAGCAGGAAACTTCCACGCGCCGCAACCATGGATGCGCCTCCTCTCCTCGCCCGTAGCGACAAACTTCGAGAGCGAGTGACGCCACTTTACAATATTGGCACCTTTAACAGAGTCCGGGTCGAAGTTCTCGTGGCGTCCATACGCGGCCTTGTACTGAGCGGTGTGACGACGGTAGCTCTCTGCCACGCGTACCCGTTCGCGATCTTCTTCGGTCATGGCGGCGCGGCGTTGTCTGGCGTACTCAGCGTTACGCTCCCGTTCATTCAAAACCATTTGAGCAGTTCTCTCAGAACCCCGATGATCCGTATTGATCCCATCGCGTTCTCCTAAGCTTTGCAGCGCCGAGTCGGATATAGCACCGCCCTCGGATATATTGGGAAGATATTCTTCTTCACGAACGGAGGCTTGTTCTTCTGGATTATGCTGTGCCAGACGGTTCTGCTCGCCTGAGCTAAGAGCGTTACGGACCGCTCTGTCACGCGCACGCCTCTCAGCTGCCCGTAAGCGATTCTTTTCACGTTCTGCTGCGCGTTGAGAAGTGGTCATACGCGCTCGCCTGTTTGCTTGCTGGGTCCGATTTGTGGCATGTTCTCTATCCTGTTGGCTCGAGGTCCGCGCAGCTCGACGGTCAGCCGCACGAACCCTATCACGTTCCAAACGTTCTTCACGCACGGATGCGATTTCGGTAGTAGGTGTAGTCGTTCTTGCAGCCGAGACCGCTCTTGTAATTGCCGAAACAGTTGCCGGTACGCCTACAACGCTTCCAGCAGAACGGGGCGCCGAAATCGCCAAGGCACCAAAGGCTGAAGTGGCATTCGCAGCCACTGCGGCCTGGGCCCTCTCTTCCAGAACCCTCTACGGAATCGGTATAAAACCGACCGTAGGCTTGCTTTTCTCTTCTTCTTAGCTGCTTCATTCGCGTCTCCATCGTCAGGAGTCGCATACGCCTCGCAAACTACTTCCTCGTTTTGAAATTTGCGCTTTTGGGCGCCATGACCACTAACACCACAAATACGAAGGTTAATACGACACGAAAGACGTGCTTCAGACACAGGAACAAAAGGTTAGCTTGTCAGAGACGGTCTTCGAGTGGTAGTGGCTACAGGCTAGAAGAACACGCAGCCAGCCGGACTCACTCCCTTCCTCAACCCAATTGTCCAAAGAACTCTATCCTACAGCTAGACGGCTCGATATATCAGCCAGCCCAAGCACATACAGCACTCTACACAACGCTAAGACATCTCATTAGCCAGGTTCTGCTCCCACGTTTTTTCTCTCGTTTTTGTTTGTTTGTTTGTGGCCCTCCCTTGTGTGTTTTCCGCCTTTAAGCACGTCTGCAATTGCGTGCCGCATCTCAATTCCTTCGGAGACGCAGCAGCAGACCTTTGTGCTGAAGCGACAGCTACCCACCACTTGTTTTGCGCTCGTGCGCGGTCACTTCCTTTGTGACGGTGGAGTAGCGTATGCTCGATGCCACTGGGTTATTCACCTCAGCTAATGAACCATTTTGGTAGTGTAGGGGCAAAACACCGGGACTCTGGGTCTTTTATCGTCAGAGCGTCCACTGGCATCATAGACGTCGAAGAATCGTGTAAAGCTCCACTGCACTAAAGCTAACCGATATTCCGCGCCATCCTGGTGTAGTATAGGCGTTCCTCGGTCATATAGGCAAAGCCCACTGGCTTTGATCCCTCCATACAGCCATAGATAGCCACCACCGGTGTTTGTATGGATTTTACCTCCGCCGCGGACAGAGGCACCAAACGGGTGTTTCCACCCGAAGGGCCGGCACCACTCACGACGACTGGGCAGACGGCCCGGCCAAGCCGGCTTTTATCGCCGTTTGTGCTGCCCCTGACCCCAGGTTGGGTATGATACTTCCCACGCAGCTTGCGGGCTAACGCGGGCACCTCAGCGTCGGGCCCGAAGGCTTTAGTGGCGGCGGAGTGAGCTTGAGCGTTGTGGACGTTGGCGGGTGCCGGCTGCGACCTTTGGCTTCCTATAAAGCGTTTAGAAACACTTCTTTATTAAGGTTTTGGAAAACCTTAATTTGCGACCCCATTCCCGCCGCTCAGCTAGGGAGTGTCGCGACGGTACTGGTCGTTTTAGGAAATTAGCGGTGCAATATATGGGAACCTACAGTTCTAAATGTTGTAGATATCAGAGGGGCTGCCTGGCATCTACGCGTTCATTGGGGTCCGTCTCGACTACATCGTCGTGTCGTGGCACCCACTACAATGGACCCCGATCTCCTATGGGGGGAGCTAAAGCCCCCCACAGAGGCGACCTACCCTCACTCCTAATCCCACACAAATACACCTCGGCCGCCGTGAAGGTACCAGTTATCCCAACAGGAGGAACTCCCGACTCGTCTGAATTTGTTTTTATTAGTACAATACCATCTACTTACTCAGTCCTGTCCGGCCTCTGTCCTGTCGCCGTGTCCCGCTCGCTGTCCGTCCCGAGAATCGCCGCGCTCCTCGCTCGCTTGCTCCGGCCACTTGCTCTTGAGAAGTGCGTTCGAAAGCCGGCCAGGTCCCGCCTTCCGCTAAAGTACGAAGTCGCTACCGTAGGCTCCATTACAGGCAGTTCGCCACACACACAATATATAATTTAATGACTATAGGTAGGATGCAGTCAAAAGAGAGGGAAAATGACGTATCCCCGCGGACGAACAGACCACGGACACGCGGACAGCGTACTGCCTTATTACGCCGCAAAATGACATGTTGGAGGTAGCAAGTTCAGGTTTTGAAAAATTGTCGGTACGTCTGTAAGTGCTTCGTTAAAATGGTGGCATTTAGCCAAAACTAGTTGTACACATCCAATCACAGAGATTTTAATATCGCCTAAACGTTTGCGTTAAGGTGTGTATTCAAGGATAACATCCCAGATGCCCCGTTAAAAACAGCTTGTCGAGGGAAAAACTCAAAATGGCCAACTATTCTATCGTTTTCTACATACCACCTCCGCTCGGAAAATAATGAACGAATCCAATCATATTCCATCCTGTGTTGAAAAATACCCCTTCAAAATCGATCAGTTTGAATTTTGAAAATTCCCGCCCAGTTGCCTCCCGCCGACCGCCCTTCCAATCATTCCAAGATCCGCGCCCTCCTGCTCATGGCTGGCGAACAAGTATCGAACGAAGACCGCCAAGCAGAGTGGGAGACACTGCTGATGCGTAGCAATCGAGGTGTCCTCAAGCACGGGGAGATAGTTCAGATTGCTGCCGAGCTCGGCTTAAATCGTCTCCTGGTTGGGATCGAGGCAAGCGCTCGGTAGGAACCGGGGTTGGTGCTGACGTCTCTTCGAGGAAGAGCGCTCGAGGTCGAAAGAAGAAGGACCGGATGGCACTGTTCGAGCGCGTATCGGCTGTACCGGTGAACGATCGCGACAACAACGCTTAACAAGACCTTTCTGACGCTTCAGGTCGTGATGAAGCAGATATTGAGCAGTGGTGGCGGCAACAACGTTCGCATCGCCCACATGCAGAAGGACAAGCTGCTCAATGCGGGCGAGCTGCCAGTCTCTGTGTTATGCGATGGACGCACGCTCTTCGATGCCCAAATGGCAATCACAACGATAACCACAGCTCAGTTTCAATCGGATAAGCTACGAGCTTCTTCCAGTTCGTCTGGACGACGTACTTCAGCAGCACCGGCAGCTGTAGCGCTCGACACTCCTCTGCTTGAATCGTTTCTCTTGTTATAGCTCGTCGAAGTAGTAAACCTCTGCCCTCTTATATATCGACAAAAGAATGAGGCGGAGCTATGCGCATTTTTTTAATTCGTTCATTATTTTCCGAGCGGAGGTAGTACTATTTGTTCAGGAGCTATTATTATTTGCTAAGACAATTAGATACGACATAGGTAGCCCAAGGACAGCACTGTTATGTGAAAATAATTCCAATTGCATAATGTTTTTATTTTACCTATAGTAAAGTCGCAGCCACTGCGCTCTGGGGAGCTCGTCCCAGTCTCTAGGTTGGAGTGACTTCCAATTACATTATCCTGCTAGGTAGTGCAAACGCAGCGCAATTCGCAGTTCGTAAGAACGGTGCTAGGAGTCGACTATTTTTTTACTGTAATAGGGTTCAATTTTTATAGTCTCGCCAAAACAAGATACAAAAATGCTCTCGCCAAAACTGGTTACAAAAATAAAATCTGAATAGCATATAAATATATTTTAATCGATGTTAGAGTGAGACGAGGTGGTGAACCTTTATCGCCCAAATGTATAGCGGCCTTCTTTAGATACGCCCATATCAGAAACCCCAGTCCTAAGATCTAGGTCTGGGATTCCCAATCCGGGGTGGCGTATAAGATTTACCGCAAGGCACCGTCCACGCGACTTGGGGTAGAAGTAATGACTAAGCTCCAAATAGGACTAGACTTCTAGAACCCAGAACCAGGATTTTTAGTCCAGGATCAGGATTCTCGATTCCAGGATCTAGAAGCTCACGCAACCTCCACACGTTCGTACATCACCAATAAAACCACAAGAGTTCACACGACACGATATGCAGGTCCTTGCTCTTTAATTAGCCGAGGACTTGGGCTAATTCACCAGTGTCGATCGGGTTTTAGGTCCTGGATAACTGGTCGATCCAAGGCACCCACAATGCAACGCGCACCACTCTCTGAGAGAAAATTCACTTGCAAGATTCGGATCTTTATACCTTCGCTTCACACGAACAGTCGTCGGTCACATCCTTGGTTGCCGACTGCTGGTCCAGGATCCCGAGGCACAGGGATATGAAATGGGAAGGCGCAAGACCCCACTAGTATATGAAATAGGGAGGGTTTTAGCCCAGGTCGAACAGCGTCCTGGTCCCCAACCTAACTCGACTCGGAGCGGTTGGAGCCCCACAGACGTCTCGCAGGCGCAGCCGAATGTGATATTTGCTCCACAGCTATAGTGCACCTTGATCCCCTTGTGCGAATTGGTGGCGCGACGACGTGGCGACTTGTGTGTTACAGGGAAAATGAACTCTGTTAAAGTTTAAGTTAGCGTTCTCTGCATGCTTACAGATTTGCCTGATTTATATGTGGTCCACGTCATATTGTGTTGTCATGATTTCAGTATGGTGGTCCTGGTTCCACGTCTGAACAGTCGCCCCTAATTGAGCAACTTACCTTTCAGGAAATACATGTAAAGATCGCAGGCGACCCTTCAATTTCCAGGACCTGGATCCTGGATCAGGATCTGCTGTCCTTGATAACTTGAACGCCGGAGAACTTGGAGGATCGAGAGAGTTAGAGTATAGAACTCCACTCACCTGAATCTGGGTTAAGGAATCCAGGATCAGGGAAGTCTCAACCACGATCCAGGATCAGAGAGTCTTGACATCTCGGATCCAGGATCTCTGGTTATTGGCAATCACTCGTGGACAAATAACTTGAATGTGTGGAATAAAATATGTTCCCCTTCCAGGATCAAGACTTGGATCTTGGCTTGGTGGTGACTTGTGATTTGCATCCAAGATCCTGAATTGAGGACCCAAGATCCAGATCCTGACCATTGTAACAGTCCATAGGTTTTGTCACTTAAACAGCTGGCCGCTCTGGCTCTATTTTTGAACCCAAATCAGAAGTCACCTTACTTTAGCCAATAGAAAGTCTCCATCCCCCAAAAAACAAGTGCCTCGTGTCAAGAGTCACAAAGAGAGTGTGTGGCTTCGTACTTAATCACTGTTGCCACCGTGAAGGCGCCTCGTATGTGGTATGGAACACAAAGTCACACAATAGCATAAATGACGCTATATAATTTCTATATTTCATGACATTTAAACGTACAAGAGATTGCGCAACTAACGGCATGTTTCTCGAGTATAACGCGATTGTTGTTTGAAGGTCCCAATAGGAACTCTACAGTTTGACGCGGTTCTGTGGGGCGGCAAGGTCGCCAATATCGACGAACAGAGGCAGAATGATTGTGCTTCGTGTTTTGTTGTGTTAACATCAGTTGAAACTCCCTTTTCTTCTGCCCACGCTACTGTCAGGAATAATTGCGCCCTGCAATTGGTTGATTTCATAAAGCAGTTGTTCCGCTTTCCTGTAGGACGGCTAGGACGGCTCCAACTGTGCGTGTAGCTCAATCTACGGTAGTGTGTATTGGACGAAGTCGGAATCTTTGTTGGAGTCGCAAGAGTACCTGGCGTTTCCAAATCGGCGTTTCTTGCAGCAACATTAGTCGACGTTTTCTTCTTGAAAACCTGGTTGGTGTCGTTCTGATACCGGTCTAACACTGCAATGAACTCATCCTATGACGCAATGTAGCGCTGATCCGGAGGGCGAGCAGACACGCTGGTACTATACGAGGTTGCGGGGGTTGGCTGGAGCTGGGTGATATCTGTTGCACAATACCAGAATCCCGACGCGACGCTCGCAATTCTTGGACCGTTTCGAAAGTGAAAGGCTGAGAAAGACTCGGGAGGGAGGAGATCGGGAGAGGTTTTTTTCTAATGTTACAAGCGATCGAATTTCCAGATTTTTCCTTTTGCCGGGATTTTACATTTTATGACCGTCACACTCTCATTGTAACTTTATCCACTTCCAAAGCAAAAATCTCTGACCGTCGACCTTCTCTGACGCGTACCGGAAAAGCGGTACGTATGAGGGACAAGAGTCCATCAGAAAATAGTCTAAAAACAGATTTGAAACCACATGTAGATATGGGAATCCTAAGAGAGCCATACAAAGGCGAATTTAGGCGGGTTCCAGGGCTCTAAACGGCCTGTGGGCAAAGATAGAGGCGAAGAAATGCATTTTTCGCTGCAGAGCACATGGCTCTGCAGCTAGTAAATTGGCAAATGATGCTCGGTCTCTAAAAGAGTGGGTATGTAAAAATCCTGTTCTTACGGGCAGCGTAAATATGCTGGCTTAGTGATCGCGTGGCCCACAAACCGTGTGGCTGGCATCCATCACCGAGCTGCCATTCGGGATTTTGCCGCGCTCTGGCGCAAGCCCCGACATAATGCCCAGTAGGTGGGTCCGAGTTTATGCTATTTATCTCTGCCCTATCCTTCTGTGGCAGCTAACGCGATGATGTTCTGGGTGTACGATGGCGAAGGGTCCACGGCTCCTGAGCGTACCACGCGAACCAGGTGTCTTTGAGATTTAAAGCTGGAGAGGTACGTCGTAGCTTGGATGGTGGTTTGTTGCTGCTTGTGTCCTCACTTGTTTCGTGTAGTGTTGGTGTCGTACATGTTTGTTGCAGAGCTTAGCCTTCATTACAGGCAAGCGAGCGTCGAGTGTCTTGTTCACTTGTATTAACTGTTCAATCAAGGCGGTTTGATGGAGAAACACAGGGTGCTTGGTAACATCGGTCGATGCTTCTTGTGAGGGCCTGATAGTTCTTTCCTCGGTGGGTTTTGGGTCACAGGTCAGGTGGGACAACCAAGCCAGCAAGTCGTTGACAGAAAAGCCTTTCTTGGCAGCACAACCCTCCAGCCGCTGGATTGCAGGGCCATCAGCCGAAAGAGGCTTCAACGCTGGGTAGTGGCGGAGCAGGTACGTCATGAGAGTCTGGAGCACTGGTGCGCTGACGTTATACTGTGCGGTGTCAAGCCCAGACGAAGCGACGAATAGCGCTGATGCAACGGAGGCAATTTTCTGGTGCGTGTCCGAGTCGAAGGCGTCGAGCGATAACAGCAGGACTTCTGCGTTGGGCTTGCGGTTGCTCAAGACGCGAGCAATCTTGTGGTCTTCTGCTAGAGTTTTGAAGACATACGCGAAGGCCTTGTTCGTCACTGTCATGTTCCACGCGCCTCGGTCGAAGATTCATTGCACGCACAGTTCGTCCCCGTTGGTATGCTGAGCTCCTCCACGACGGAAGGAGTGCGACTTCACGCGTTCCGTGACACCGGCCTTCTCTACGACTCTTCCCAAGACTCTGATGACGTAGCCATGGATTCCGGGGCGTCGTCGGCAAGTTTCTACCCATCTGCAGCATCTTCAAGCCGTGGAAGCAGTTGAATACAGGTGGATGACCCCATCTTGAGCGACTTCTTGGTGCGTGCTAGCACCTTGTTGACGAAGGCTTCAGACTCTCTCTTTATGCAGTAACGCTTCAGCACTTGGCCCGTTTTGAGCAGCGCCTTGTCCGTAGCTTGGCGGACCTGAGGGCACTGGTCAAGCAGCCAGTTCTTGGCCTGTCGATATTACCGCATGACGGAGTGCCTGGCCAAGATCTGACCCTTGCGTCACTCCTTAAAGGCCAGGAACAAGCCAAACTTGTCCACTACCACTTCCAGCACAAACGGGCACTTTCGCGTGTCATGCACACGGCGAGGTACTCTCAGGTGACACCTTCATCCGCTAGGAGCTTCTCGAACGAGCGCGCTGCGCTATCGCGTGTACGCTTCGTGCTAGTCGGTGTGAGGTCGCGCACTTATTTCCATTCGGCCGCGGCCACCCTGGTGAACCTCGCAAAATTCCTGTCTCTCCGAAAGAATGTGTAAGACATTACACGATGTTGTCCGGCCGTCAGTTTGCTGAGGATGAACTATTCGCGCTGAGCTCATTTGATCGCATTTCCATGATGAACATGTATACCCAAAACGCAATAAGATGTCAGCATTTTCCAAATGTGTACGAAGGGTTTGAGTCAATTGGCTCAGAAGAGCTGAAGCAAGCCTTACTCGAGAATGAGCAGCGCAGACAAGGACTCGCTTGCTTACAAATTCCTGAAGTCTGTCGAAATTGCATCTCCAGCAGTGTGGGGAGCAATGCCGAACGCGCTAAGTGTAGACAGAAAGCGTTCGCCTATCAAATGCGTTTTGGGCAGCCGTCACTCTTCCTGACGCTGACACCGAACACCGATAACTCACTCACGGTATCTCCCTACGCTGAAGTTTCGTCGGTCTCGTCACTTTTTGATATTTTGGACGCCGAGATGCCCACAAAGGCCAGTTTACGTGAAGCAAGTTCGGGGAACGATTGTGCAGCAACTCGTTTGTTCATGCGCAATCTCGATGCTTTTATTGAGCACGTATTAGGGATTAACCCGACGAGCCATGAGCAGATGCCGTTCCGTGGGTTGGTTGATGATGCTGAGGCGTATTTCGGCATAGTGAAAACGCAGGGAAGGGGAACACTTCATCTTCATATATTGGTGTATTCCGTCTTGCACGATTGAGCTGGAAAACGTTTTGAATGACCCTCGTGGCCAAGAATTTAGAGAGCGCGTTGAAACCTACGTGGAGAGCATCGTGTCAAACAGTCTTCCACTCCCTGTCGAACAGTACTCTTGCACTAAGTGTGGGGCCCCGTATTCGCAGTTAGTTGGTTTGGAAATCCCGCAGCGCGCTCGGCAGAATCCACGAAGCGGGATATTCAGCTCTCGAATGCGCAGCTCTGTTGTATAGTCTTTGCTTATGCAATGTGGAGCTTGTAGCACTAAATTCAGCTCGCAAAATGTACTCAGAAATGTTCTTCTCCAAAGCCGACCGCTTCTCCGTGGGGACGAGCACTTACAGCTATCGAAATTAATGAAACTGCGAGACAAGAAATGGTGTCTAGAAACACCTATTCTCAGGCTGTTGATGTTATTGCTGAGCGAGAGAGACCACAGCTTTCTACGAGAGACAATTGCAAACTTCTTTGGAGGAATTTGGACTGTTGTCTACATCGGAAACGGACAACTTGACTACAGCTAACGATTTTCAAATTTCTACACGTGCAAGTGACGAAGACCCTTTCCAAAACGACGAATTGACGCGACTAATTGAGGCACTACCGCCTATGCTATCAGACTGTCGAATGGGACGTCGTGGGATGGACTACATGGTATCGGTGCTGGTAGTTTTACTAAATCAGCATTGGTGGACTCACACAAGCAGCTGTTTCAAAGTGCCGAAGATCACCGTGAATGACTCCTACCGTCGGTATCTTTTTCCTCGTGATCGTGTTGACCAGACTTCGTTTGATTCATGTGGAGTCACGCTTCAGAGGAAAGTAGCCCAGGAGTTCATTAACGGGTTCAACTACCAGATCCTGGCTGCATTCAAGTGCAACCACGACATCCAGTTCTTGCTGGGCGGGAAGGATGCATCAGAGCGAATACCCTATTGTACCAAGTATCAAAACAGCAAAATCGACTAGACTCTGTTGTTGTTATGGCATTGGCGGCTTTCTATCGGCGACAGGAACGTGAAATACAAGCTGAAGGGGACAACAAACCACAATCCACAGAATGGCTGGCGAAGGCAAGACAACGTGTGGCGTCCATGGTGTATGTGGCGGAACTCTGGTGATGTTTTCCGTCCAGGGGTGGTTGTTGCACAGCGCGAGCTGTGGCAACGTGGCCAGGGTCTTGGTGAACCGAGATCAGTTGTGAACGCCTTCAGCGGCGGTTCTTGGAACTGCCGTCGAAGGATTGGCGTGTGCACCTCGTGAATCCCTATAGGTTCGACCCTTGGATTCCGCGTTTAATCTACCGGATGGCCTTTCACAGTCAAAGACACAAAAGAGTGTTAGATGGATTAGTTTGCCCACAATTCGTTCCCCTGCAGCCCACTTTTCTTGGGCGGCAGTTGAAGAGACGGGGTTCTTGGACTGCAGGTTCAAGAAGAACTAGCAACCACAGATAATCAATATACAGAGAGATCCTTATGCAAATATACAGCCGACACTTATTCTTATAGACCCTTGGTCGGGGGTCTCACACCAGGTTCAATCCAACGCCCAAGACACCTGGAAAGTCTTGGACTTGGTTCAGCGAACGCGCACCACCTTCAATCGAAGGAACACACAGATCAGTCAATACAAATCCCAATACAAAACGTTGTAAGACGCAGTCTCAAAGCAAACTCAAGCGGCGACTGCTATCCAGCCGCTTGAGCGTAGTTTTAATATGAAATGGGTTGGCCTGCAAGACAGACGCCCAACTAGTAAACGAAATGGTCAGGGCGCCTAGACTCCCCTCCCAATTGGACTTAACAAACAGATGGGGACCAGCAGGTCACCTAGCACTAACACGCAAAGAACACCGACTGGCGCTTGTGCAGTACAGGGCAAAAAGAACTCTCTGATTGATATCTCTTATAGCTAGTAGATCTGCAGATCTTCCGCAGATCTTGGGTGCAGTCATTAGGGTACGAATTAGTCTTGATCTTAGTATGCTTGACTTGATGACGGCCACTTATCGTGGGTTCGTCGCTCTTCAAATCATCTGTGGCGTAAACATTCTGGGTACAAACCACTGGGTCCATGGTGAATGCGAATTCTCGCTAAATGCCAGAATCCACGTCCAAGAGAAAATCTCCATCGAAGAAATGGCCGCCCAAGAAATATACCCTTGGAATGTTCATCCAAGAACTTCTTGGGTCTTGGGCGGCAGCCGTGCTTCTTGGGTCACTTGGGCAGCTTGGGGATTTACAGGTCCTTGCCTCACACATCGTGAGGTTAGCCAAGGCGAGACGGGTTGCACACAGGAATACCTTTCACTGTGGCAATTTATACCTTGGTTCTTGGCAACTCGTTTAGGGACGAGGGGTCACCAGGACGTAACATGCACTCACGCTCAAGGCAATGTGCCCTTGGGCGTACATTCCAAGAGCGGAGATCCCTTCAACGTGCATTCCAAGGACACGCCATTTCTTGGGCGTGGCTTTCAAGAACACATTTTCTTGGGCGCACTTCCTGGTCTTGAGGGCCCATCCTTGGTAGGACAGCACACACCCGCCTTCTCCCAAGCGACACGTTTTATCGCACACTTCTTCATCTCTTGAACGTAATATCCAACACTAGCTCCATAGTAAACTCCTTATGTAAACTCTCCACAGCTCAATCCATAGAAAAACACAATTCACATCTTCACAGCCGCCAGCGGCCCAGCCACCTCCTGTCGGTTAGTCATGGCGTAGACCATTGATGCCACACGTTTCCTCGCCTTGGCAACTCCGTCGACGACCTGCGCTTGGGAGGCACTTTCGTCGTGGGCTTCTCGCTCCTGCCGTCGCTGAAACGAGGCCAGGGCCATCACTACTACCAAGTCCAGATGTTTTTGCTGCTTCGTCACGTACTTTGTGCAGTAGTGTATCCGATCCGCAATATCTCTTCCGCCAAACAGAACTTGTATATCGTGGTTGCACTTGAACGTGGCCATCATCTCGTAGTCAAACCCATTAACAAACTCGTGCGCCAGCTTTCGCTCGAGCATAATACCAGCTAAATCAAACGACGTCTCCGGCGTACGGATGCGAGGAATAGATATCTGCAATAGGAGTCATTCACCGCAGATTTTGACGTTTTGAAGCAGCTACTCGTGTGGGTCCACCAGTGCTGGTTTAGCAAAACCACCAATGCGGAAATCATATAATCCATGCCTTCGCGCCTCATCCGGCGGTCAGCCGGCATTGGCGGCATTGGCGGCAACGCTTCCATGTGGCGCGTCAGACCGTCGTTTTGATAAGGATCATCGTCACTGGAGCAGGTTACCATCTAATACGCGTTCGCGTTCTCTAAGACCTCTCTCTCTCTATTGCGGCCGAGAAGCACTGCTGCTCATTGGACCGCTCCCTCAGCTCCTGCTGAACGCTTTCACGCTCATAGACAATGGCATCAGCCTGGCCCTTTGTATCACGACAGATTGATTCCTGACGCTCTTCGTCGTCCATCTCCGCCGGCGTGAGCTCGTTTCGCCATGGCGGCCAGTGATCCGGTCGGTTCTGGAGTAGAACGCTTCGCAATATGTGCTGCGAGCTAAGGTTTGTGTTACAAGCGCTGCACTGCAGCAGAGCGGGTTCTTTCACTGAGCGGTGCGCCTTGGAATGATACAGCCCGCGCCGTGGGTTCTGGTGAGCGCGCGCGGGTATGTCCAGCCCAACAAGATGGGCGTGCGGGGCGTCGCAGTGTGAGCACGAGAGTCGTTCAACAGAAAGCGGCAGGCTGTTAGAAACGATGCCCCGCACGTAGGACTCTACGGTTTCCTTGAATTGCTCTCTGCCAGGTCCACGCAGTAGGGATTCCAACTCGACTGTTCTCGACGGAGCGCCGCCTAGCCAAATCAACATGTGTATGTGCAACGTTCCCCTTCCATGTGTCTCGACCATGCCAAAGTACGCCCTTACATCCCCGATCAAATCCGAGAAGGAGGTTCTCTGCTTTGTTGTCGGGTCGATCCCTAGCACATGCCTTATGAACACGTCCACACTTCGCATGAATAGACGCGCCGATGCACAGTCATTCCCGAGACTGGCCTCGCGTAGTTGGGCCTTCGATGGCATACTGGCGTCCGAGATGTCGAAGAGCGAAGCAATGGATGTGATTCCGGCGTAGTGGGCCATGACGAGAGAATTGTCGGTTTTGGGCGTGAGGGTGATAAAAAGAGATGGCTGTCCGAACCGTGTTTGGTAGGCGAATGCTTTTTGTCTGCACTTGGCACGCTCTGCGTTGCTACCCAAACGGCGGCAGACGCGATCTCCACCGTTTTCAAGAATTTGTGCGCCACAGAGTTCTGTTCCGTGCGACCTGACCGCCTTCCCCAGTTCGGCTGGCCCTATGGACTCAAACCTGCTGGAAACGCCAGGGAACCGCAGGCAACGTATGGAAGTTTGTGTGTACATGTTTTTCATCGATATGCGGTCGAACGAAACCAGTGTAAAGAGCTCGTCTTCAGCGAACCGCCGCGTCGACAGCGTCGTGTAATGTTTCACGCACTCTTGAAGCGAGACCGTAACTTGCCGCGGCTCTCCTGGGTGGGCGCGCCCAAACGGAAACAGGTGGGGAACATTCTCGCCAACAAGTCGCCAGAGGCATCTCCAGATATTTTATTCGAGCGCTTGGCCAGAAATTCTCGGGTGTCGTTTTGGCGTGATGCTAGCGAGTGCTCGCGCGAAAGCAGCTCCTTTGCAGCATCCGATAACCCGATCCGGCGCTCCACAACGCTTACCTCATCACAAGAATTCTCCGCCTGCCAAACGTCCGAATGGCCCCGGATGTCTTCGAGATCTTCGCGCACGCTGTCGTCGATGGCTCGGCCTTCATCTTGTGTGCGCTCCAAAATAAGGTGTTCAAACAGCTCTGTATCGATCCCGTCGACCCAGACACCGTCGTTCCGAACAACGTCGCTGTAGAGACAATTGTTGCGCTTGTAAAAGTTGAATACGTCTTGCAGCTTCCGCGTTCGAATCTGGTGCATTTTCTTAACCTTCTCAACCTGTTCGTTTGAGAAATCGCCGACCATCGCAACTCAGAATGCATCGGTACTTGAAATCGACCTCGGTAGCAGCAACACGGGAGGTGAGGGTGTGCAATCAAACGCTATACAATGCGACCGAATACAGCGATGCCGCCCGCCTCTCATCACACGAGTCATTGCGGCGACCGTGACCAGCTGCGTCATCATTCTCTCCGGCAACGTCAGGGACTGCAGGTCGTCCGGCAAGCCCCCAACGAAAACCCTGTTCGCAATAGCAAACTTCGGGATGCGCCCGCGCTCTATTTCTTTCAAGCAGGTTTTGCACACAGTAAACCAGACCGTCAAGTGCCCTCCTTCACCGGCGTAACAGCGGAAGCTTTTCGGCGCAACTATAACATCGCGCAGGAAGGTCACACATGCTGGAGCTCTGTACCAATCTAGAAGAGCGCGAGGTAGAGTCCTGTCCAATTCTTCCAAACTACGCCTTATCTTGTTCATGAACATTCAGTCGGAGGCTTCTTTCCGTTCCGCCTCGCATCGAAGCACCAGTGCGTCGCACGCGACGCAGACACACTCATCAAGACACTCCGGCCCTAGCGCCTTTTGTAGTCTTTCGAGAGCCTTCGCGCGGTCGGAGTCGCTGACAGGCTGCAGGCTGGAGGTCGTAATTCCCGCGTTAGGTTGCGTTTGCAGGCGCTCCCGATAGCAGCGTTGGCGAGTCCGGTGCGTTTTCGGGTGGTGAATCGGATTGCCGGTGTCTCTAATGCGGGCTGCACGGGCAAGTCTTCGGGCTGCGCGCGTACGCCGACATCTCACCATTTTCATGGCCAAAGCAGCAGTTGCACGAATGTCAATGTCATCGCTCACTTGTCTGCCACTGTGGGAAGCGTTGTCGATAATAGCAGCCTCAGCGCCGGTAGATTGTGCACCACGTGATCCGATGACATTCTCTCTTTATAGGCAGCTTCGAGGCGCCGAAGAAGACCTTCACTGTCGGACTCGTCATCTACGTCAGGGTTCGCTCGGGCGGATGCTGCTTCATGGCGCATGGTGCTGCTGCGTTGCACGGCCGCCATCGCTGAGGCTGCAATAGCACGCACGTCCAACTCGTCGCCAGGATCGAACCTCCTCGAAAAACCACTCTCTGGGAACGAGTTGCCATGAAGCGCTCTCTCCAGCTCGTAGGCAGTATCAAGATGCCGCAACAAGTCCTCGCTACCTGAGGCGTCGTTAGCACATCATCTGTGGCCTCGTTGTGGGCTTGTTCAACAGCGCCACGGTGGCTACGTGCCATCGTTGTCGAGGCGGCAGTACGGCGACCTTGGCCACCCCACTCGATACGTTTTTCGGACGCTTTGCGTTCCCATGGCCAGCAGTCTCCCCACCCGTGTTCACTTCTTACGCCCGCGCCCGCCTTGGCAACGGTCACTTGCCTCGTCGTCACAAGGAGATCCAGATCCACAGGAAACGCCGACCCCGTGAGAGACTCCAGCTCCACAAGCAGCTCCAGCGCCGCGAGAAATGCCAGCTTCACAAGAAACGCCAGCTCCATAAGAAACACCAGCCGCTGCACAAGAAACTCCATTTCCACGAAAAACATCGCCTCCCCGACCATTCCTGTCCGCGGGTGTCGTCAAATCCACAAATGAGGCTGCGGCCTATGGAAACTCAGTTGAGCTTGATGGCCCAGTGACCCTAGAACAGGGACATGAGGACACTTTAACATGGTACAGCGTACCGTGCCGGGGAAGCGCGTTGGCGCCTGCCTCGCAGTGGTGGCGGCCGCGGTGGTGGTGGCGGAAGCAGTGACCGCGCAGCAGTAGCAGCAGCAGGCGTATAAGTTACTAGGAAGCACCATCGTTTTCGTAGCACTTTATGTTAAAAATTTAAAAAAAAGTTTGCAATGTATAGCTGTATGAACGTACCGCATTAGCGTATCGTGGCTAGCGCACATGCATGAGCAGGCGGATCGATCGGTCGCAGGGTCGAGCAGGGGCACGAGCAGCAGGGGTGCGAGCAGGAGCGGGAGGGCGCTCCGGTGACGCCTCTGATTATTGTCGAATCATGTTTTTTTTTCTTAAATATTCGCCCTGTGACGCGTGTAGAATGGCACCATCGTTTGAGGCCGCTTAGTAAAAAGATACCGACGGAAATTCGGTATTTTGGCCCTGTGCTGTACTGTATCCATGCTCTTGCCAAGGACAACCGTGTCGCGCTTGTATAGTATAGTTCACAGTTCGTAGAACTGTGTATTATGTAGTTGATTGGTGTCACGATGGGTACAAAATACCGGTATTTTTATTACACATGTATTACACAAACATAGCAGTGGCCTCGATATCGATATATCTATTCTATACCATGAGCGGTCGCACCGGTAGCGTGACGCCAGAGCGGTCGGCCTCGCGGCGTGGCGGATATCAACTGCGGCGCGCGTTACCCGAGGTGCTGCGCCGCCATCGCACTCTCAGCCTCAGCCTGCTGTTCCGTCGACGCTTCTGGTCCACGCTCTGCAGGCCTGGGCGCCGTATTGGGCCACGGTGGCCGCAGCTGACAGACGACCTTCACTGCGATCCTACTGAAGACCGAGGCATTGTCAGCGCCATCGCCGGCGTGAAACACACCCAACTGTCAGGAGAAGCCAAGCTATGCAGGTGCCCCAGCGGACCGCGAAGGTGAGCCATTTGCAGCAGCACTTGCGCTACCGAGGCGATAACGAGGATGGGCTGTCTCCTTTTTTTTAATAGGGGACACCAGGCGAGATGAGCCGTCGCTGCTGCTGTCGGGCTCCAGGCCGCGTGGTGTGGTCATTTCAGAATTTGCAGCCTCACTGGTACGTCGATGATGGGCGGCAAGAAACGAGAGCGGGCGGATGCTGACGTGACTGCGATCTTTGTAGCACCCTGGCGCGGACCGCAAGTAGGCGCTCGATCGCTGGAATCAGGATCGCTGCAGTGCGCGTCGAGATAACGCCGACATCGCCGTCCCATGTGAGTGCGGAGTGCAGTCAAGGCGACAGGCCACTGCCAGACAACAGGACATCCCCTCAACTTTTCTGGCCGTTGTGGAGCAACTTTGTCGAACAGCTCAAACGTGAATCGCCAGCTCGCGAGCTTCAAAATATGGCCACTCAGGACACCACTCACGCAGGTAACGAGGATAAGGCCGTCAAGAACGATGATTCTGCCAGCGACGTGTCGGACAGTGAGGATTTGCTGGCGTTTCTGGACGACAAACGACACCAAGAGCTAGAGCGACTACGGCAGCAAAACTGCAGGGCGAAGGCAGCCGCAAGCGATGACAAGAGTGGAAACAGGCTTTTCGACAACGAACTCAGCTCCGAAGAACGAGCAGAGATCTTGGACCAGCACTTGGAGCTGAAGGTCTGGACGAGTGTGTTTGTGCGGTGTGCGATCGGCTGGTTCTCCGCCAGGAGACTCGGCGGGTGGAGGACATGGACTTGGCCTACCTCAAGAAGATGGGAAAAAGTCTTCATGTTGTGACAGCGGATCTACCCAGCGATCTCGTTGACCAGTATCGGTGTCCAAGTTGCTTATCAGCTCTAGATGGACTAATGGTTTCTCCTCGTGGAATAAAGACTTACATTGATGACAATGGATATGCACGTGCGTGGCTTTCCGTATGCAAAGAATGTGATCGATCGATTCAGCGTGGACTGCTCCCCAAGTTCATCGCCAATGGCTTCTTCATCGGACGCCTTCCGCGCCATCTTCAGAAGCTGACGATTCCAGAGCGTTTCATGACCCAGCTCACTAACATTATAGCGATGACTCGCGTGATGCGAGGTGGTCGACATAGATGCATACGCTCTCATTGCCTCGCGTTCGACTGCACGCCTGGTCCTCCTGTATCTTTGCTTCCTCGCTCTCTGGAGGCGGTGCAAACATTTCGCGTGGTGTTAGTAAGAGAGTTCACGACAGCACAAGTGGAGCAGATTCGAACAATGCACCGTATTCGAAGCAACGAAGTTCGAGCGATGTTTTCCTTTTACAAAGCCAACAATCATTTATTCGCGAGTGTTACCGAAGACGAGTCCGTGACCGCTAGCGATTATACGGACAGGCGTGTTGAGGATGCCTTTGTAGAGTGTGTTGCAGACCCCGAAGGGAATCTGGATGGGGAAATGAATTGACAGCAAGATAGCGTTCGCGGAGAATCGGATGCGTGGCGTGTCTGCTGTAATGCCAACGAATGCAGCGTGCTAGAGCGGCGAATCGGACTAACTGATACTGGAACGCTAGTTTCCGTACGAGACCATCCTGCTGTGCCACTAGAGAATGCAACAAGAGAACGTGAACGTGAATTCGAGGCTCGCAGATCCAACTACATTGCGAGTGATATTTCAGGAACGTTGTTGGCGCGTGTATTCCCGCACCTATTTCCATTTGGACGAGGCCACCGGGAGAGCATCGGCGCGTCAAGGTGTCTGTCCAAGAATGCATCAAGTATTACACGATGCTCAGCGAGCGACAATTCGCAGAGGATGAATTATTCGCGTTGGTTGCATTTGACAGGATCTCTTTAAGAAACACGTTTATCCAACACCACGTTCGCTGTCAACGGTTTCCACAGCATTTTGAAGGATACGACAGTCTCACTAGTGAGCAGTTAGGAAAAGCTCTGCTTGAAAACAAAAGGCGGCGTCAAGGGTGTTTGCCGTGGAGACCGCCAGATAATTCTGTCGCTCAAAAGTTTCTGAAGTCGGTTGAGATCGGATCGAGGTCCGTATGGGGCAGCAATGCCGAGAGGGCTCAATGTCGCCACAAGGCGTTTTCTCATCAGACTAGGTACGGGCAACCAGCATTGTTCGTGACCTTAACGCCAAATTCGGGCAATTCACAGGTGTTGGCGCAGTACACTGGGGTTTCGTCCGTGAAGACCTTGTTCGATTCACTAGAAGCTCGCCTACCCACAAAGTCTGAACTACGAGAAGCTAGTTGTCAGAATGACTGCGCGTCAGCGTGTCTATTCATGAGGCACGTGGATGCATTTATTCGCTACGCACTCGGCATGGATCCGCAGACAAGAAAAAGGTTGCCATTTCGGGGTTGCTCGGTGATGTAAAGGTTTTCGGAATGGTAGAAAGTCAGGGCCGAGGTACTTTGCACATTCACATGCTCATCTGGCTAAAACCTGTCCTACTAACTCAGTTGCGGTCAGGAAGCTTTTAGAATCTCCTGAGGAAGATATATTTCGTGAAAAAGTGACATCCTATGCCGACAGTATTGTGCGAAACGGCCTGCCAATTTCGTTAGACGAGTTTCGATGCTCTGGTTGCGGAGCTGGATTTCATGAGCTTGTGGGGCTACCTATATCAGAGGAGGCGAGAAAAGATCCGTTGGGGGAGCTACTTCAAATGCAAGATATTGCTGCAAGCCCTCAGAGCTCGCATTAGTGGAATGCAGCCGATGCAATACCCGTTTCAGCTCGCAACATCTCATTCGCAGCGCTTTGCTAGGGGCACGGCCAGAGTACAGGCCAGTTTGGGAGAGACCGCTGTCCAGTTGTGAGGTCGAAGTCCAGGCAACCACGGAGAAGATCTGCCGAGACACAAAGCAGCATGCATTGAGCGTAATTAACGACCAAGAATCTGCCCACGCGAGTTTTTGTAGTGATACGTGTATTCGCGAGAGTGAATTGCTTACTTCTCAGTTGTTTCGTCGGGCAAACACACAGTAAATGGTGCTGTGCAAAGCAGACGATGACCCATTTCGAAATGACAGTCTAACGCGGTTGCTGGAGGTGTCGCCCTCATCTACGTTTGATGCAAGAATGTCCTACCAAAATCAAGACTACATGGTATCCGTTTTGGCAACGCTGCTGAACCAGCACCTATGGTGCCGCATAGCAAGCTGCTTCAAACACTCTGGAGTTACTCCAAACGACACCTACTGCAGATACCGTTTCCCCGGCCTCGTGCGGACCAGACGTCGCTCGAATCATCCGGAGTAGAATTGAGGCGAATCATGGGGCACGAATTCATGAATAGCTTCAATTATGAACTCATGTCCACCTTTAAGTGCAATCAGGACATACAGATCCTACTTAGCGGCATTGACGCCACGGAGAGAATTCATTACTGCTGTAAGTACATCACCAAGCCCCAAAAGCAATTCGACTCCCAAGTCGCGGTGGCAGTGGCAGCATTAAAAGACGGCAACTACGTGAAGCTGCTGAAGTTATGACTACAGGATCGGAAGGTGACCGGTTAGCTATGAGTCGAAAGAGCGTGGCTTCGATGGTCTACAACCTTACCAATCGCCACGAAATCGCTGGTCCTTTAGCAGCTTTTTATCTTTATCACTGTTCGTGTTGTTATGCTAGTACTCGATGTGTGTCATTGCCCCTCGGAGAGGTGGTTAGGCAGCTTATGCGATCGGATGAATATTCGTGCAATTTGGTTGATACAAGTGGCGATTCTGAGAGGTGCGAGTTCCGGGCGGTGTCTTATCTTGATGATTATATATTTCGCCCGAAGACGTTGGAGGAAACAAATCTATATGAGTTTGCAAGTTGGTACTTCAGAAAAAAACACGAGAATAGGACGAACTCACAACTGCGTTTTCGTGACTTCCATCCGCTACACAAAACTCACTGTCTAGGAAGGAGATACGAAGAGGTCGTTTCTGTTCTCCAAAGTTTTCGTCTCCTCCAGAACGAAGGAAGATCATCAAGTGAAAAACGCTGGAAATATGCTGTGCTGGCGCTGGTGCTTTTCAAGCCATTCCGATGTTTAGACGACCTGATCGGTGCATCACACAGCTCGGATGAGCAAACGTGGATATCGTGCTTTGAGCTATGGAAACTACAGCGGAGCTAATTTGTAGAAGATATCATGAATAATATGGAGGATTTTTACAGTGGAGTAGAACGGGCAAAAAACGCGAGGGAAGACGCGTCAGCAGCAGCTCTAAGTAAGACAAACACCGATTCAGACGGCAGCACCAGCGGCGATGACCTATTCTACGCCACCGACGTAGACAGCGACGACGGCGTGGGGAAGACAGCGCTTTGCCCCACGTATGGGAGCAAGATGATGACGACAGCGCGATTTTGGAGAGCTCGACGCTAGACCCCGCTTCCTGTCCGACAACAGCAACTCCAGATCAGTCAGTAGCTCACATTCTGGATGCATTTAGGCGACGTAACATGCTGGATAACGCTGCTCGATTGCATGTCGACAGTGATGCATTTGGTTGTTGCCCCTCCGATCTGCCGTCAGTAAAATTCATGAAAAGGTGGGTGAAAGATGAAAGTACTGATAACGCTTTGTTGACTCCGACCATACCTGCCACGGCGTTCGCATCTAGAGATACAGCAGTGGTGGAACTTCTTGATGGTTGTTTAGCAGAACCTAGCATGCAGTGGAAGCCGTCGGCGGGTTTGAATCGTTCGCCGACGTTAACTAAGAATTTTGCAAGTATTTATGATACCTCTCGAGCCTACACTCTCAATGAACGACAGCATTACGCCTTCAAGGCAATAGGAAGGGCCTTGCTATCGCGTTGGAGACGCGCAGAAACATTGAATGAAGACGATGTATCGCTCAGCTCGGTCCTGCGCGAGACGCAGCTGCTCTTGTTTTTGGAGGAGGAGGCGGTACTGGTAAGAGCCGCATAGTTGACGCGGGGCAGGCTTTTGCGAGAGTTGGAGTCGATCTGACTGCCTTGTGAAGACGGCACTAACCAGCAAAGCTGCAACACTGATTGAGGGAAGAACGCTGGCGGCGTTTTTGCTGCAACTTTGAAAAAGCGGGCAATTGATGAAGTAGCCAACCTTGACTTGATCATTATCGACGAAATATCGATGATGAGAAAATACCAGCTATCACAGCTGGATAAACTCTTGCGAATCGCGAAGAGGGTGCCTGATGTGGCTTTCGGAGGTGTTCATATCGTGTTAGTGGGAGATTTCTTGCAGTTACCACCTGTTCGTGGTGAACCCTTTACAAGGACCCTTCCTCTAAAGCTAATGTGACGGCTAATGAGCTAGCAGGATTCCAAATGTGGCGTGAATTTAATACTGTTGTGATTTTGACGGAAAGTGCTCGCTTTGCCAAAGACCCAGAGTGGAGGCGTGGTTGTCAACAAGCACGTCGCGGTACTTGGACTCTAGAATTCGTGAGTCTGATAAACTCTCGTGTTTTGGCTGCAGACAACGTCTTCGACGGTTCCGTGGCTTATCAGTCTGTTAGCACATGCGTCACTCCCGATAACGCAACCAGAACGGCTATCAACAATTTATTCATTTCTAAAGCGGCTAAGCTACTACCGCACGATGAGATTCCTGTTCGAGTAGTCGCTGATTTTAAAGGAAAATTGTCTTCCTTACGTCGCGATGAAGTGCGGACTATCGTGGCGCTTCCAGACTCCAAATTCGGTCGAATGGCCCCATTTCTCGACCTCATCGTTGGAATGCCTATCCAGGTCACCCAGAACGTTCGTGTGGCAAAACTGGTGGCGAATGGGACGTTAGGGCGTTTAGAAGAGATTGTATACCATCCAGGTACGACGTTCCGACTAGTACACGACACGGTGGCCGATATGACGGTGAAAGTGCCCAGTGTAGCACCTCCTGTTGTGCTTGTCCGCGTTCATCGAGGCCCATCAGCAACAGCAATGCTGGGTTGCAGTGATGCAGATGTCTTTCCCTTGTTTTTCGATACACAAGCTTAGAGCTCGTGCAGCACTCCTCTACAAGGGTTCGTCAATGGCGTTCCTCGATCACTTTCGGTGAGGATACAGCAGTTCCCACTCACTTGTGCTGTTGCCTCCACCATATACAAGGTCCAAGGAGAAGCCTTAGACAGTATGGTAGTGACGGAGTAGCGTTCGACTTGTGCCAAGACAAACAAAAGGGAACAGCCATACTTGTTAGTGTCGCGAGTGGCATCACGAGCAGCCTTTCCTACACTTACCCCGCTGACAGACGGGATTATTCAGTGGGCACATCCGTCTCAGGCTGAGATAGACGATGTATCGTCGCTGGTATCCGTGCTCGACCAGCGGCGATGCATGTTTACAGTGTGATTACTTCACCTTGCTTGGAGAATCCTAATTGTTTCCAAACTAAGCCGTTCTAGTCGGGCTTCTTCACTCGTTTCGGTAGCTGGCACTCCTGGGGACACGGTTGAAGAGCTACTGGACGATGTATCGGTGGAGCTGTTAGAGACTAAGCCTGGAGCGCGAGATGGAGCGCTGTGGCGAGTGCACGAGAGGTATCTCGTGGCGGCGCTGAAACTCGTGTCGGAGTTGGGGAAGGAGATTTTGGTGCTGTCTCCGCCGTTCACATGGTCGGCGTCGATCTCGTCCGAGTTGAAGCAGATCTGGCCGTTGTTGTGCGCCTCGACGGTCAGGTAATTGATTGACCGACAGTGTCGGTGACAAGAGCGTGCTGTTGCCCGACGTGTACGCGCCGAAATCGGTCTCGTCACTCATCGCCACACTCGTGACATCGAGCTGGAGACTGGTCGAGTTGAGCACCGTGGTGTGCATGGCGTAGCGACTCACGTCTGCATCCGAGGCGGACACGTAGACCGAGCTCTCTCGCTAATAGCGAGCGTCACGGCACTGGCATCTCCAGTGGTGGCCAACACGTTGTCCTCGATGACTGTAGTGCTCGCGTAGACGCTCACAAAGCCGACGGAAGCCGATTTTGCTGTACACGCTGCGTGTAGATGTACCACGGCTCGTCGATCGGCATGTCGTTGAGCCCGCGGTCTGCCATGAGCCTGCTGAACGTTCGTAGCGTATCACCGAGGTCACCGGCAGCCACGAACACTTTGAACGAGCTCACCACCGTTGCCGACGACTTCCACGTGAGTACGCGCCAATTGCAGATCATTTTACTCGAAGTGGTGTTGCTCGTGGCGTGAAGGTGTGCGCGGAGACCGAGCAACAGGTGATTCAGTATTTGAGCAACAGATACTAATTACGCCCCTATGGACGCTTACGTCGTAACGTAGCAAAGCACCACCTGTACGGCATTCGTATTGTTTGGTGTCAAAGCTACCTCCTACCCATGGACTTTATGCGGCCTGCAATGGTGACTTACATGTCCCAGTCTGGGTGGTGAAGGAGAGAGCGAGTTGCAATTTTCATTTGTCAGCTACCAGCCAAACACTACGATCTTTGAAAAGGAAAATGATAACAATTGCCACTCTTACAATCTCTGGACTGCACGAATTGCCGATGGGCAAATAGCACATCAACTGAACTACGTATTTGCTAAGCTAACTCTTGATTGTAGACGACGTGCGGATCCGGAATTCCACTAGGGTGTTTGTGGGCGGGAGCTCCTATAGTAGAAGCCGTGGAAGCGGTTCAGGTGCTTGCGAAGGGAGTTCGGACTGCTGGCACGGAATGGGCAATTGATCACGAAGCAGAAGTGGTCGTCCCCATCGCGTCTGTCGTCCATCACTGGGACCATGTCGAGGGGGGTGATACTCAGAGCGTGCAAAGCTTGGCGTGTCAATGAAGCCGTGGACGCAGACGTTGGTTTTCGTGTAGCCCACTCGGTCAAACATGCAGTCGCCGCGAAAGAGCACAATGTCGCCCTGATGGAGTCGGTTCAGTCGACGAGCGGACAACATGGCGATGTGGTTGTTCCACCCAAAGGCGTAGAAGAACGTGTTGTCTTCTAGAGCCAGGTAGATAGAGCCCGGAACCGAGGTCACGTTCATACTCTCTCGTCCGAAAGAACATGGGGTGAAATCACGCCGAACGAGCTGGTCGGCGGATCCTTCGACTGTCTTCAGGAATTGCCATTCTCGAAGAACGTGCGGTAGTGACGGTCGAGGTCGACTGTCAGAGCACGGACCGTTGAATCAGGGACGAACGCTCGGAAGCGGTGATCATCGTGGTCAACGTTGTCCCAGGTCTCGTTGATCCAAATACTGGTGTCCTCTCGGGATAGCGAGCGCAAATGGTTGGTGATCTCATCGGGCACAGCTCGGTAGAGAACGAGGTAACCGCGAGTGTTGAGAGTTTGGCGAGCGAACATATTCGTTGTGGGCGGAGGCAAGTTGGAAAGTGAGCTCGGACCTCGGCAGCGCATATGCAGCCTTTTATGAAGGAGGCTGCCATAAGCCACAAGCACGACGATGCAGGCAATAAGTGAGCTTTGTTCCATATCCTTGAGGTGGATGGGTCATGATACGGCGACAGCGTCGTTATTAAAGTTATGGAGATCGCGGACGGAAGCGCTGGTTACGCGCTCAATTTTGCATGGCCACGCGCGGATGCTGGTGTCGCTCCGCCCTCGCAGCGGATATCGGATGACGGGGTGGTTTGAGTCTCCATTCGCGTGCTCGTACGAATGGCCAGCAAGCAACGTCAGCGTTGATGACAGCTAAACGCTACGTACAACCCCAAAGCGATGAAGCTGTCACGAAGCATACCTGTGCCCATCGACTTCCAAGTGGGCCTTATTTTATTACAGGAGACAGTGAGGTGGTACACCACCGCGTAGATTCAACGTAGCTTGTGCTCAGGATACCAAACCGTTGTGGCTCGCACGCCTGTCCTCACTTGCTCATCATCGTTCCGCATATGCGTCCGACAATGGCCACGGGTCTCTGTATGCATCAAAAGCACCAGGAAAACACGATGTGCGTTTGCGTTTTTGTGCAAGGTAAATGGTGAAGAAAGCATGACGTCGTATTGTGTAGAGATCAATGCCGCATCGCAACAACGTGCAGCGCATCTGTGGACATTGAAGTGAACCATAAATTTTAACATAAGACAGAGGTGTACACTAGTATATCCTTCCATATCTTCGAGTGCTGGCTCAATTCATTGGTTTACTCCATTCGTGTGCATGGTGGGCGACCCATTTGGCCCCTTCAAATTAAAAGGAGACACTGTTGCACCGAACCTCGTCAGACAAGATATGTTTCGCAAGGGGCAATTGTATGCTAGTGAATGCAAGTGTATGGATGCAACCTTAGTTTGTAGCACATCGCATCAGGGCTTTAACAGGCGTGCGAGAGCGTGAGGTTCGATTTGATTCCCAGTCTTCGATTTCGCCTATGGTCGCCAAGTCCAAAACACCCACTACTTCGCCTGCTGCTAGCAGCAGTACCAGATCAGCAAAGGTAAAGCCCTCGGCAGAGGTTGTCATGGTCCGCACGTCGTCCGTTACGTCACTTACACAAGCTCAAGAAGAGAATCAAGCTCTTCAGCCGCGGCAGACCCCGTACCAGCGGCTTCGCCAGCTTCTTGTTGATCCTGGTCTGGTTATATCGAGTGTAGAAGGTATGCGTTCACTTTAGACGGCCTCATCAATAATCTAACGGCACCGTTTTGTATGACGTGGTGCGCAGATCTCCAGCAGCATCCAGGCTTCTGGCAGCACTGACCAAAGACCCACCCAACGACTGAAGCTTTTGTGGATTTCTGATCATGCTCACAAAGGCCTCACTTTTGTGAAACTACATTTCATTGATGCAGCTTCGCCAGAGCCACTGGAAGACCTTCTTGCGGTATGTTTTCTGATATAAGGGAACGCTGTATGCTTTGCTAACGTGTTCTGTGGGTATACACAGCTATTTCGTGACCAATACGACAAGAATCGTGATGCCGTGAACTCGCTGTTGTTTACAGCTACGATGTGGAACTGCGAATCCTCCTCCGAAGGACTTCCTACACCCGACACAATCGTAACTATCAGCGACTGCTCGAAGCTGGCTTTGTACCGAGAAAAGGAGTGCCAGGCTACGGTCCGACTGAGATATTTATCGTGGTGAAGAGCGAGGCAAGAGAGCAAGTCATTTTCCTGATGTATATTCAACCATAACAAGCAAATATATTACTTTCCTACCTTTATCTATCCTTCATCGCTTCACCAGACGCCCAAGGCTGACCAGTGAGCACCAGCGATGTCTAGTTACTTCGAAGTACTTTGTTTACGCAGTTGTCCTGTGCGTTTGTGCGTTTATGCGTTTATTGTCATGTGCGTTTAAGATCCAACAACAGATACCGGTTTTGGTGCTCATATTGGACGGTGCTTCAACAACCCAAAGATGCGCAATCAGCAGAATATGGAACAATCTACGCACGAGGCGCCAACCGCACGGCCATTTGAGAACTCGCCGTGCCAGAGGTAAGCTAAGCTGCAGGTTGCTCTATCACAGTGCCGCTGATTGACAAGTACATTTGGCATTAAACCTGCCGTACTACAGATGCCAAAGACTCGGGATTCGCGCAACAACAGTAATGACGAGCAGAGGCTCTTGCTGCAGGTTGTTGCTGGTCGCCTTCCCGCCAAGGCATCAGACTGGATCGCCGTTGCAGAGCTATACAATACCAGCAGGAACGAGACTTGGAAAGAAAGGCATTCCCAGAGCCTGAAGCTCATGTTCGCGTGCTTGTGTAATGCTGCCAACAAATGCCGACATGAACAAGGAAATGTTATTGCGAAAAGTGCGTTGGAGGTGAAGGAAAAGATCCTCAAGTCGGCTCGAGTGCCTAAAGCGAGCATGCAAGCGGGTAGCCATCTCGAAGCTACTGAACCATTAGCAAGAGTGTGGCGTAGCGCCAGTCAGATTTTCGGGAAACGATTGATCTGGACTAAGATCCATCAAGATTCAGCTCAAGATTGACCATATCGACCAATGTACCGGGCAAGACCTCGCTGGATCCCGATGGATACGCAAAGACCTCGCTGGATCTGGGTGGATACATTATGATCTCGCAGGATCTCAGTCAGTATGGCAGGGTCTATCAGGGTCCGATTTGATCTGGGGCTAGAAAGCCAAGCCACGAGGGGCGACATGAAGCCAGGAGAACAGCTGAAACACAAGGTAGGGAAAGGAGAGCCATAGGGAGTAGGGGTTTTGGGATAGGATGAACACAAACAGAGTTAAATTCGCCTTCTTAGACGCAAGCGGTCTTCATATCTGGGACGGGAAGTATATTGGCCCGCCCAGCGCAAGTCGTACAAGCAAGGTCACACGGTGAAGACCCCTGGATAGCTTGGCCAAGGTCTTTGTTAGCTCCAACCTCCTCAAAGATCCTGCTATAGGAAGCGGCAAGCACAAGAAAAGGAAAGGAACACACACCCTACAAGGCAACCCAAGGGCTCCAGAGCACTTCTAGCCCGTCGACCCGATCTCGAGTGCCTCGATAGAAGTCGACATCCCCAACCCGGCGCTGCGTGAAGAATTCCCGCGTAGTTGCCAAGGTCCTGCGTCTCGCCAAGACGGCTCAAGGTTTTCACCAAAGCACATGTCTCTACCCGTCACCGAAGGAGAGCAACCCGCCCACCGACGGGTACACAAGGTGAGAAGCATTCAGCATCCCCACAGATATCGGAGTATCCCCTCCGTTAGTCGGCTGTCTGGGCACCTGTGCGCAAGCGTTTGGATCGCGTCACGAGATTTCACTGATCCCGCTCCGCCATAAGAGAGTGCCCCCAGCGGAGTACGATGGAGAGGGATCCAGTGACATTGAACGTATTCCAGTTGGGGTCGTGAACGCCCGTGTAGTTGGTGATGATGTCGACAGCACGCCATCGCAGTCAAGCATCAGCCGGCCGTCTTCCGAGCCTTCGCGTGTGCCAACGAGAGACCTCGATACAGCTCCCTGCATTTGTTCGAGCACCGAGCGACATCCCAGTCACAGTCACATGGACTGCGAAGTGACCCAGCTATTTACGTGGTTTCAGAAGAGGGACAAACAGGCCCTAGAGCAGTGGCATGCTATACAACGCAAGCTATTTGACGCTAGCCGCAAGCATGACCAAATATTAGCATGCATCTCGGATCTGAAGAAGTACACGAGTAGCTAAATCAAAAACTCGGTTGTAGTTGTAGTTCAATTACCACGCATCATTTAGGGACTGATTGACTTTGCTCCTGCGCTCTCTCGTTACTCCGCCTCTCCTCTTGAGCGCTTGAACGCACGCGCGTTTCCTTGGGCCCACGAGCATGGGCGACGAGAAGAAGCACCCAGCGCCGGCCTAAGGCGCGTAAGCAGCAGCTTGAACGGAATGCCCAGCGACGTTGCCTTGGCAGCTTCAACCTGTATGCTTGCTGCAATGTGGAGAAGGTCGTATAGTAGGACTAAGGGCACGTTTTTTTTTAATAGGGGACATGGTGGTACAATATCTCCCCATGCACCTAGCAAGCATCTTGCAACCCTCATTTCACTTTTGCAGGCACCGTCACGCTCGACTGACAACATGATACGCGTCAACTGGGGGTCCATGTCTGGCCGCGGCAAAGGCGCAAAAGGTGTGGGCAAAGGTGGCGCCGAACTCCATCGCTTCATACTGCGGGATAATATTCAAGGCATTTCCAAGAGGTCAATCCGCCGACTCGCTCGCCGTGCGGGTGTAATCAGAATGTCGGCTCTCGTGGAGGAGTACATGCGAGCCGTTCTCAAGGTGTATCTGAAGTGTCTGATCAGCGACGCTGTCGTGTACACCCAGTATGCGAATCGAAAGACCGTAAAGACGGTCGATGTTTTGTACGCTCTCAAGCGCCGAGGACAAATATTGTACGGGTTCGACAATGGCCCCGCCAAGAAGTAGTGCAACTAGTCTAGCTTCTCGTTCCAATGCAACACCAACTCAACTTTAAAGCTCACCTCAACTCAACTTAACTCACCTCAACTTAACTTAACTTAACTTAACGCACAATACGAACTGTGACCCCCGGGCCGGCAGGTCCGCTAGCAATTTGTTCAAGTGTCATACACCGAAAAACTGTGATTCCTCATGGAATACCGATCAATACCGATGAAAGTCGCTGGCGTCACGAAAAATGCCCGTAACGACAGTTCTAAACAACTGCGAAATGTGCTTCGGAGACTTCGTCCGGAATGCCAGGATATCGAAATGGTAGAACACTGTTTTTTTCACGTGCCCGTCATTAGAACCAATGTGGAGCGAACTATGGAGCCGGTGGTCGAGGTTCTTTGCGTCGATCGAAGCTAGAGGTTGCTACTCTTCCCAAGGTTGCAAGACCTCCGTTGGAACTGGAGACGTGAGCACAAAGAACTGGTACTTCTGTGGAGGATCTACACAGCGATAGTGTTTCATGCAACATGGCGGCTCAGGAACGACATTCATTTCCAGAAAACGACAGCTGAAGTGTCAATATTCTCAATCTGCTGAACTCGTTCAAGAGGCACTACCAATTCCTCTACCAACACGCACATGAGTTTCATTGCAACCGCGCTACTGTGGTTTGCGTGCTGCAAAAACTTGGTTTTGATCCGCCAGAAAACAATACCCCGGAACCGATGCACCACATGTGGACGACACGAACGTAACTCTTACGGATAGATAGCTTATCACAGAAATCCGCTAAACAGTTAATCAATTCAATTTCCTCCTTACTGGTCAGGCTAGTGAAGATTCAAAGCTTGGCGTCGTGGAAGTGTTTGATTTTGACGAAGCGGTACATGGAGGCGATGTGTTCGGCGATGATGTTTAACCAGACAACCATCTGAAGACTTGGTTTAATTGAATGACGTATTCTCAAAACGGGGCACGCGTACTTTAAGTGGGCAGCACGGGCGGCATGACGGCTGAAGATGTGAAGGGCGTTCTGTTTATTCTGCCGTCAGAACAGGACT
Source organism: Phytophthora quininea (assembly GCA_011947345.1). Classification (NCBI taxonomy): domain Eukaryota; phylum Oomycota; class Peronosporomycetes; order Peronosporales; family Peronosporaceae; genus Phytophthora; species Phytophthora quininea. The sequence goes on from JAAVTG010000440.1 coordinate 45,173, forward strand.
CCACCTTCTCACCACGAACGACGCGGTAATTTGTACACGGCTGCAACAGACTGCATAGCCAACAGCCGAAAACTTATTTTGCAGACTCGATTGCTGTACGTCGTATGTCGTATGCGCTTATTTTGACCGTCGTACCAGCCAAAGCCAATATCTCTGTCGTAGAAACATATTTCACACAGAACAAGGTGCTGCAGAGGCAAACAATATTTGAAAGCACTTCTCCACCTCTCTGGAATGAAAATATTCTGAAATGTCAAGTCAAAGCGTCGAACCTGACACATCCCGAATCCAGGCACGTGTTGCATCCAGCCATCCACTCTTTTCGTCTTCACTGAAAGTTCGAACGGAGAAGATCGGACCACTACAAGACAAAGGCCAAAACGTAGAACGGGGGCGCAATAGCCACCGATGCCCCATTGATTTCCTTTCACCACTGTATTCCTTCAATCGTAGCTAACCACATATCCTTCTGGGTGCTCGGTCGGTTCCGAAATTGCATCCATCGAAAGTTCAAACAGATACGCGTTTTCAGTTGGAACATGGTATTGTTTCTTAAGCAGCAAGCAAATGCTTGTGCTGCATGTTCCCTAGCACGCTTCTTAAGCCCAGAGACCACTACGCAGTCTTGTGTACGCGTGCATACCAGTAATTGTACTTTTCCACCCAGGGGTCCGCCACGTCGTAGAACTTGTTACCGTGGGCATCGACGGCCGATGGCTTGATGCCCATCCTGGCGAAAAGAGAGTCTTGACTTTCACCCTTCTTGATGGCATTGAGCATATTGGCTTCCTTCCGGATGTCTTTAACTTTCACCTTAATGTTTGTGTACTTCCCTTTGAGGCTCAACTTTGCCGCTTGAAGCTTGGCCTTCAAAGCGCTCAACCAGTTGGAGATGCCCCTCTCTTCGTTGTCGTCGTAAGCGACTCGAAGCGAGCGTTGCTCAGGTTTGCCGGCGTTGACTGTGGCGAAGAGCACGACCATGACTATGATCAGCAGGCGGAACGCGCGCATGGTCTCGAGATGTAGTAGCGGTCCGTGGCGTTGGCTGGTGAATTGAAGAATGAGGCCTTTGATACCAGTGCCGAACTGTTAACGGGATACAATTCATGTTTGTCAACAACCGCGATTTGCGTGCACCGAACAGGATCTGCCACGGGAAGAGGAGTTTACTCGAAACTATCTTCGTCGATGAGCGCGTGCAACCTGTAGCCCGTCGTGAATGATGCTGCGGTTCGTAGCGAATTCCAGTGGCCAAGACCCGACGAAAGGATGCATTGACAAGCTCTCAATCCATGGACAGAGCTCTTCACTACAGTAATGTGTTTATGATGCTCCAATGTTATCATTCGACTACGTGTTTCCCCGGCAGACCTGGACCTGGTCCTGGAACTCCACATTAACCGTATAAAAGCTGTCGAGCTCAGCATTGGGATTTGCTGGTCACGAATCACTAACGTATTGTTTTAGATTAGCATTGGCAGTTGCAAGTTGGCGGTGGAAGATGGAGGTTAGTTATGGCGGTGATGCACGTGCACGACGGTGGCGACCATTCACGAACTCCCCATGCCATCAACATCTCTGCCCAAGAAGTACGTCCGGCTCACTCCTTTCCAAAAGAAAAGTGATCGCTTTCAATCGGTCAGAAGCTGAAGCTATTAACAAAATATCATTACGTTGCGTCACGTCGCAGTCTTTATGGGCCCACCTTTCCAGATTCGCCGGGGAAATGTGATTTCGAGTCAGTGCTGACATACACTTTCGACTCAGCAGCTGGCGCTGGCAACAGAATGTCCCTGTTCTGAATACAATACTTTACGTTCCAAGTGGTCCTGGTGGTCCAATGGATTGTGTATACAACTCACGAAGTTCATCCCTCCGGTTGGGGTTCGAGTCCCTGCGGGGGCTGCCGGGCCAAGGGCCTACAGAAAACATCCAGAAGAATGGAAATGACTAACTTCGCCTTCAAATATCCCAATCAAATTCAATCATCATTCAACACATCAGATTTCAGAATAACAAAGACCCCCAACCATACGAACAACCAGGAAACAAGTTAAGCATCTCTTACGTTCCAAGTGACTAAACAATACCGGGTCCGTTTACGTCGGCCACCTGAGGGACTAATCAAAGTCTTATTTCTGATCCTCCGTATATTCATTCCGGGATTTGAATCGCTTACTCAATTTTGTAATGTCCGTCATTGGGAACTCACGCCACAGAGAGGAATTTCCATAACCAAGTGGAATTCCACTTACTCTTACCTCCAGCAGTGACGATTTCCATAAGCAAGTGGATCTGGTCGTTGTAGCTAAGAAAACGCGCGATGATGTCCATAAGTAAGTGGGTGGGCTGGGACGGGTATTTTCTTACTTTTTCCTTCTTCAGTGTCGAATCTCCAAGCTCAATGGTGAAGGTCAAGTCGAAGATGCACGTCCCCAGGAAGCGTGGCCACCCGAGAAAGTGCTTCCGGTGTCAACGTGTTTTGAAAACGCCTGCAGGACAACGGAAGCACCTTCAGCGCGTGTTCCCGTGTGGCGACGAGGCAGAAACTTCTCGTGAAGCCGATCGCAGGGCGAGAGCTCGTCTCGCGAGCAAGAACTATCGCTCGCGCAAGAAGCTCAAGCTGTCGCTTGAACAGTGGAAAACGGTGGAAGCGCAGGCTGCTGCAGCTCAACTTGGGCTCAGAACTTTCGTCAGCATGTAGTGGTGAGGTTCACTAATTATAGCTGGACGTTGACACGTTACTACTACATAGTATACAAGTTGTTGTGCCATTCTTTTCATGCGTACACGCTGCGGCGGCTGCAATTCAAGATGGAACTCCAATTGCTAACCTTTACGATGCCGACCGACTTTCGCTCCAACACTTTCGAGACACATACACGCTGAAGTTTGTACCCTTTCCGATTGATTCTACGCTTACAATCGATACGTCCTGCCGCATGTCTGTCGTTCCGACTTCGCCGAGGGAAAAGGCTCACGAGGAGAAAACCAGGACCCAAAGAGAAGCATAAGCGATGTAAAACGAAAGGGAGCAAGAAGTAGAAGTGGAGGCGACGAACCAGCAAGTAGATATGTTGCTCCTTTAATTAAAATACACATTTCTATTTTCCATGATTTCATCTCCGATTGTCGTGATGGTTCAATAAGTCATGATTTTCTTGCCAAATGCTATGGTTTTCTCGCCACTTTCTATCCAAGTCTCATGACCAACCAACTAGTTGCAAACATACACGCACAAAGAGAGTGGGCTCAGTCTCTACACACGCTTTGGAAAAAGCAAGTGGAATTCCACTTGGTTATGGAAATTCCTCCGCCACAGAACTGCGCTACGTTTTCGGTTTTCTGCTCCAGGTCCGACACCAGCTACAAGGGAGCAGATCGTTGGTCTCCTCCTTCTTTACCAATGTCCACGCCGCAAAACTCCGTTTAAATAAAATGCCTGGAAGTTTTGTCCACGAATTCCACCGCGGCCAAAAGATGGAACCCTTCTAGCCCCAAAGTGTACAGAATGAAGCTCCATACTTTGGCAGCCGCCGTGGAAGCCACCCCCGTGGCTGCTGACTGCCTAGCACTTCATGCGCTAGCACCTCCGCTTCCATCGCTCAGTTGGCCATTTGCTCGCTCAAACCTAAGCTCTGAGATCCAAGCTCCAGCGCAATGCACGACGTGTCCATCTGGCGACGAACACCACCGGAGGCTGTGCTGCCAAAGGTCCCCTCGAGCCCGAGCTTGAGGGTGGACCTCCTTGTGTGTCCAAGGCCCCTGGCTTCTCAAGTGTCGTCTGAAGCTCAGCGATCAAGCTCATGTGACCCCTCTCAACTCCAAGGCAGGAAAAAATCAAGCACAAGCGTCAACGCGACGGCGTTCCAGCTGTAGAAACACTTGTAAAGTGACTCGTTCACGACAGGAAGCAGCTAGTGGGAAGTCCGCACACGAGCTTGGCACGACAACGAGCAGCAACGGCCACTCGGAGGACTTCTGTATTCTTCTGTGTTTTGTGGAGTGAGCTCCAACTTCTACCTTTACAGCCTCCCTCTCTCATATACTCGTAGTGGATAAACCCAGTAGGACAAACTCCACCACTCATGTGGGAAAACCTCCGGCACTTCAGCTGCCATCATGGGACGAACAACCCACAACTACGATGCACATTACCTCTTCTTCCAGCACCAATAGTGACGATCAGCATAATTTACAACAGAAACAGTTAACTTATGGTACAGCCGTCATGACGAAGGCTTTTCCTCCGGCGTGTCGGATAGCGAGGGTAAAGGGGTTAATACTTCCCTCATCTTTATTGTTGCGTAGGTCTGTAGAGATGGATCGAAAGGTGCCAGGAAGAAGAAAGCCGTTGATTAACTGGTATCCGCTGGCCAGGAGGACGTCTCGCGCTTCAGCAAAGGATTTTGAAACATATAAAAGACATATTTTTCAAAAATAAAAATGTCATCAATTTAGATTTTTAGCATGGCGGTCGGTGGCTTGGCTCGCCTGCTGGTCCTGGGCGTGCTGTTCCACGCGCTGTATGTACTGAGCATCTTCGACATCTACTTCACGTCCCCCGTGGTGCTGCACGTCGAGAGCGTGGCGTACACGGACTCTCCGCCAGCCAAGCGCGTCGTCGTCTTTGTGGCCGACGGCTGCCGCGCAGACAAGTTCTTCGAGGCCAATGCCTCTTCTTTAAATGATCAACTTCGGGTTTCCTTCTTAAGGGACATACTGAAAACCAAAGGAAGTTGGGGCGTATCCCATACTCGAGTCCCTACAGAAAGCAGACCGGGCCACGTGGCGCTGTTTGCAGGCATGTACGAAGACGTGAGTGCAGTGACCAAGGGCTGGGCCGACAACCCCGTCGACTTTGACTCGGTGTTTAATCAGAGCAGCAGCAGTTTCTTATTTGGCAGTCCAGACATCGTCCCCATGTTTGCCAGACATGTTCCCCATGCTAAAGAGGAACACTATTCTCACGAAGAAGAAGACTTTGCCAAGGGAGACTCGTCCGAATTGGACGTCTGGGTGTTCCGACATTTCCAGAAATTACTGGGCAATGCAAGAGAAGACCAAGCTTTGGATAAGAAATTACATGCGGAAGGCGTAGTAGTGTTCTGCCATTATCTGGGCATTGATTCCAATGGACACGCGCACCGACCGAACTCCAAAGATTATTTAAACAACAGAGACCTTTCGAGGCTCGCTCGGTTATCGTTTATGGAAACGAACTCGATCCAGCAATCGGTAAACTGTAAACGAGCAAGTTTTGCTTTCGAAGCTGCGCGACCTTTGGGTTTAAGGATCTAATGGGTACTATCGTTTCGGGAGGATCCACCATCCGCCGCCAAATGGCGAGCCCAGCGACCGAGTGTTTCCCTGTTATTGCTCTTCTCCAAGTGCTCGACGACCTGGAACTATCCATGGCTGCTGCATGGGTGGTTCAACAGTGCAACCCGCTAGAATATCCTCTGGTTCCGGACGTCCGCGTTGACCTCAGCACGTACCCAGATGCCGACGCTCTTGCCGACTTCCGGTTTACGTGTCCCCAGCTAATCGAGCTGTCTGTTATCATGTGCATCCCTCACGTGTTTTTTCGGGAGCAGGAGATCGCATTTTGGGCGCGGAGGCGCTGGCAATGCTCTGCTACCGCCTATCATATCCTGGAAAACTGTCCAGAGTCAGGAAGCAGTTTGGTCGGTCTGATTCTTCATGCAGTCGTATCATCACGGATATATGTAAGTACGCGCTTGCTAACACATGCACTACTACTAACTTGTGCTAATCACACTTTGTGCAGACTGCTTTCTGGACGAAAAATGGGGGCACACTCTATTTTTCAACGATCGTGTATATGCATCGCGCCACGACGAGTACGTCAGGGCTGTATCCGACAAAACAAATGACATTGCAGAGCGTGTGTCGATGTTTATCGACGGTACGAAGGCCTTCATTTGCCGTCCTGGCAAACGCAAAGGGGGTTTCGAACTGTAAACGGAGTGCTTAACAATATTCCTATCGGAGATGGTGAAAACTTACAGAAGGCATGTTACAGTGGCCACAAACGGCGCCATTGTCTAAACTTTCAAGGCGTCTGCACTCCTGATGGTAAGTTAGTTGTGTTCTCATGATATTTTGCGCGTACTAACTGTTGCATTTACAGGTCTCTGTATGTCGTTTTTGGTCCCGTAGAAGGTGTCCGCCACGATGCTACAATGCTCTCTCAAAGCCGACTCATGCCTTACCTGAGCCAGCACCCGGTGCTGAAAACTTTTGGCGTGATCATGTACGGCGATCCCGCATACGGTGTGGGCGAGCTCATAACGAGCCCATTTCGATCTGTGGATATTACCGGAGACCAGAAGCAGTTCAATGTTGCGATGAGCAAGGTTCGGGTGTCAATCGAGTGGCTATTTGGTATTGTGAAAAGAAAATGGGCGTTCTTGGACTGGAACAAAAAGCACAAAATTCTATTGACACCGGTTGGACGCATGGTAAGAGTTGCCGTACTGCTGACAAATGCGGCCACGTGCATGGATGGAGGAAACCAAATCAGTTCGTATTTTTCCTGCCGACCACCTCCCTTACGAGATTACTTCTTACCTCCGATTCATACCCGCAGAACTAGCAATGAGTAATGTTACTCCAGGTTGCGCTTCAACAACAGTGCCAATAACTTGGTCTGTTCTTCACGGTCTTTTTGGCGTTGCTCTCTCTTAAACTCCAGGTCCAACTGCCGTCGCTTCGTCCGTTCAGTCTCAATTTGAAGCTTCTTCTCCAGCTCCTTGGCACGGTCAGCTGCAGCTTTTTCTGCTAAGGAATTCTGCACCTGAACAAAGGTCGACATGATGTCGGCTCTATGCTTATTGATTTCGGTAAAAATACCAGCAATTGCGGCGTCTTGCTTCTGCTTCCGTTTGTTGCTCGACGGAGCAGCTTCATTTCCACTTGCGACTGCAGTTCGCTTTCCTAGGCGAGACACTGCAGCCTCTCGCACAACCTCACCAGATGCAACCTTTTCGTGCTCTTTTCTTGCTCTTTTTCCTTCTCCTCTTCCGTTGCCGCTTCGTGGTCACTCACCTTGGTCTTCAACTCGGTCATGAGAACGATGTAATCGTCTTCTTCCTCGTTCGTGCCGGATTTGCGTGCAGATTGACTCTCCCAAACCTCATGCTTCTCCAGCAGAGTCTCGAAGCGGTTTTTGGCTGTCGTTCCTTTAATCGCGTGCATGTTAAAATTCTTACTGGAATTCAGCTTCGCGGCCAACGCATCCCATTGCTTGCCAACCTCGCCATGCCTAGCTTTGAATGGCTCATCCACATTCACTTGGACGGCAAGCATGTAGTCCTGGAAGGGACCAAATCGACGGCGTTTCTTCGGCTCAGTGCTTTGGTCGTCCCCAGCTGCAGCAGATCCGTCGTCGTCGTTGTCACGCTCGAAAGCCAGATTGCTGGGCTGGGCAAGAGGAACCTCCGGAAGATCGGCACTACCTCGTTCGCAGTCTGAGTCGGCAGCACCAAAATCGACGCCGTAGTGCCCGCCATCACTCCCATATGCGCCACTTGCCTCGCTGTCACTGCTGGATTCGCTACGCTGACGACTACGACGGTCCACTGCCGGTCGCCATGCATGACAGACACCATTCTGCGAGCCGAGAGCGGTTTCCTGCGAGGGTGGCGACGAAGACGTGAACCTCCAGACGGAAGCAATGTCCTCCATGGCGCGCTTGACAAGCAAAACGATCAGTGAATCTTTTGCCGCGGGATCTTGTACCTCCAATAACATATCATTCAAGATCGGATTGAAATTCGCGATTCGTCACCTCTCACCGTTCCGCTATTCCAAACGCCTTTTCGGATAGGAGGGCGAAACCGCCCGATTTTGCGAATTTCGGGACGGGAACGAAAGGACGCGGTCGTCAGGTCACCCCTTTTATGGCTCGCTATCCGCCAATCGCAAAACAAAACGGGCTTCGAAAGGTCTCTAACATTGCGTTAGTGGATGAGTTAGTAGAGAAGACGTATCGGATGGTGGAAGACTTTTACGACTACGATGGACGCACGGCATACGTGTTCACTGCAGACCACGGAATGGGCTTGAAAGGTGCTCACGGTGACGGCGATCCGGCGAATACTCGCACGCCTCTGGTTGTTTGGGGCGCAGGTGTGCAGGGACCAACTGTTGTTAACAGGGAGGGAAAAGGGTTTGATATTGATCTGCCAACACAGTCACGAGCACAGGTACGAGCTCAGTTACAGGCACAGGAAGAGCAGGAACAGGCTGCAGTCGGTGAATGGGGAGCGTTGGACAAATTAGTGAGAAAGGATGTGATGCAAGCAGATGTGGCCCCACTTATCAGCGCGCTGTTGGGGTTACCTTACCCACGTAATTCCGTTGGCGTACTGCCGTTTTCGTACCTTGCGAAAGGAGCGTACCGTGCAAATGCGGTGCGGTCCAATGCACAGCAGTTATACCTTCACGCTTTACGGAAGGAGCAGGAGAAGCGGTCGCGTACGCTGCTGCGATTTGTTCCGTACGGTCCATTCCGTGACCGAGTCCCTGAGCTCTCCCGGGAGCTTGCACATGGTTACGAAGCGGCTATTCAAAATGATGAAACATTCAACAGCTACGAACGTGTGGAAGTGCTGAGTCAGGAGCTGATTGAAATCTGTCTGGCCACGCTAGAGTATTTCCAGAGATACGACTGGTTCTTCTTGTTCAGTATCGTTGTGTTGGGTTATATTGGGTGGATGGTTGTCGTTGGTGTGGCGTATCTACATCCCAGAGACTTTAGTGTAGCTTGGTTACTCGGAGTGCATGGCAAGCAGCTGGATATAAAGCTGTGTACTACGATATTTGCGGTTTTTATCTATCTGGCGCTTGAAGGATCCCCACAACGTACTATTTGTACGTCTTGTTCCCACTACTTTTTGGCATCTTTGCCTGGAACCACAGAGACTTGATCCGTGACGCGTGGGCTTTTAATGCAGACAATAACCGTGCCACAACTGGGTGGAAGTGGTGGGCAGAACGCATTTTGATTGTCATGTGTTTGGAGCTTGTCGTCATGGGCTACGAACGTCAAGAGATCTTTGGGGTACTTTTCTCGTTGTTAGCGCTGTGGCCACTGGTCGGCAGATCTGCGAGCAATGACCAAAATGAAAGTGAAGATGCTCGTTGGTCTGGGAAGTTCCCATCACCAAGTCGGTGTTGGTCGGTTAGTTGTTTGCTCATCTCAGTGTTCCCGTATTTACCAGCTGAGTACGGCGAGCACACGGCACTGGTGAATATTGGGGCTCTTCTAACCTTGTTATTTGCTGGTGTTGTGTCGAGTTTGACCACCTCCAACCAGCAAAACATTTGGACAAACCCGTCTTTCATCGTAAGCACAGCACCATTAGTACTATCGATTGCTACGCTTCATGGCACGATGCAGTACTTGGACGGAAAGCGTAGCAAGTCACCCTGCTTGCTCACAGCTGCCAACTGGGCGTTGTCTGCTGGGCCGCTAGTGCCCAAGTCAGCATTAACGCTAGTGTACGTGGACCTGTACGCGATTAATGGTATTCTTGCGTATGAAGACTCATATGGAGTTATAGATCGAGAATTTGGCCCTTTGAAAAAGCTATAGGGCAGGCAAACTGAAGGTGTTGCGATCCAACGTCATATCTGTACGTCATCAAACCGAGGGAGTCTGACAAGAGGCAAACAGCAGCCCTGCACTGTCGACAGGCATTACGCATTTTCGCCAAATGTTTGCCAGTACCTGCAGGCAAATGGCGGCATTTGACAGGCGAAAGTTTCGGTCCTGGGAATCCTATTTTCGGCAGATTCTGGCAGTATTTTCCAAATACCCGCAGGTTAAGATAAATTCCCCAAGTTTATTCTTTCTGACACTTCTTTCCAGCAAAGCATGTTTTCGTCTGTTTGTCGGCACCAGTTGTCCCCGAAAAGCATTCTTCGCCGTAAAGTGGTTAGACCATTGCTCGTACTTCTGCACTACTGGGTCTGTCGGGGCGTACGTGTAGAACTTATTGCCCTTCGCATCGATGGACGCCCTGACCTTCATCCTGGCAAGAAACGAGTCCTTATTTCCCTCTCTAAAGCAAATCGACTATCTCTGCGTTGGTCCGGCGTTCAGACTTGGCGGTTGCAAACTTGACTCCAAATTACTTAACATGTCCCCTCTCATCACTGTCGTCATCGTCCGTGACTCGAAGCGAGCACTGATCAACGTTTCCGGCGAATGCCGTGGCGAAGAACACGACCATCAACAGGTATAACGTGCGCATGACGGTTAAAAGGAGAAACAGTCTGCAGTGCTAGCAGGAAAATTCAGGAGTAAATTATCACCGTTTGCCTCCACATTCGATATCTACAGCGCCAAACACCGCGCCAATTACTGCCAGAGCTAACATCTAGAGCCATGCACTGAGTTGTCATGCCGCCAGCGCCTCGCAGCTTCTGAAAATACTAAATTCTTTGGAATTTGCTGTTCAACTATGTGGCAGTTTGTGGTGGGTTTGGTTCATAACGGCACCCATCGCTCCGCGTGACTGTTGGAGACGACGGCGCTGAATGCGGGCAGCCTCCATGCTGCGACCAAGAATGGTGTAAACGCTAAAACCAAGCTGAAGCAAGTCAAGGACGACACCAAGCGGGCACGGACGGACTACCAGGCTCTGGGCTGGAATAAGTCGTGACACCGTTTTCGCCCAGATGGGGTCAAGCCTTTGACCATCGGCGCAAAACGCATCAAGACTTACAATCCGAAAGAAACGAGGAGCTGGTTCGCTACCACAATACGGCATATTGGCCGGAGGCTGACACAAAAACAACAGGTCGTTACGAGCTAAAACATCTCGCACAAAATAATTATATCACCCTATTTCGTTGACTGCTGCTGTGTGGATAATAATGCAAGCTCGCACTGTTTCCATTAACAACACTTTACTAGTAGTATTAATTATCACTCAGCAAATGGTCGTGTTAAAGCAGGACACGGTTTGGATCCCTCAACCGTAGAGCGAAAGTTACAAGGTAGATGAACGAGAAGCCGTCAAATTGTTAATCAACCGCTTTCTGAAGTCCGAAGATCACTGTTTGGTCTTGTGCACGACATCGTACCAGTGATGGTACCTCTGCACCCATGGTTCATCGAAGTCGTAGACATTGCGGCCATGGAGATTCGTGGACAATGGCTTGACGCCGACCCTGGCGAGAATCGATTCTTCGCTTTCACCCTTTTGATGGAATCGAGCATGTTGACCTCCGCATTGAACTCTTTGATTTTTGCCTTCACGGCTTGGTACGCTGCTTGGCCCATCGACTTGCCTACTTGGTACCCTCCTTGGACACTCGACTTGGCTGCTTGGTATTTGGCGTTCAGGCTCTCCATGCTGGGCAATCCCTCTCTTCGCTGTCGTCGTCGCCAGCGACTCGAAGCGAGCGTCGCTCGGTGCTTCCGGCGAAGGCCGTGGCGAAGAGCACGACCATGGCAATGGTCAGCAGGTGGAACGCGCGCATGGGTCTTGAGATGTAGTAGTGGTTCGTGACGTTGGCTGGTGAATTGAAGAATGAGGCCTTTGATACCAGTGCCGAACTGTTAACGGGATACAATTCATGTTTGTCGACAGCCGCGATTTGCGTGCACCGAACAGGATCTGCCACGGGAAGAGGAATGCGGTGAGTATACTCGAAACTATCTTCGTCGATGAGCGCGTGCAACCTGTAGCCGTCGTGAATGATGCTGCGGTTCGTAGCGAATTCCAGTGGCCAAGACCCGACGAAAGGATGCATTGACAGGCTCTCAATCCATGGACAGAGCTCTTCACTACAGTAATGTGTTTATGATGCTCCAATGTTATCATTCGACTACGTGTTTCCCCGGCAGACCTGGACCTGGTCCTGGAACTCCACATTAACCGTATAAAAGCTGTCGAGCTCAGCATTGGGATTTGCTGGTCACGAATCACTAACGTATTGTTTTAGATTAGCATTGGCAGTTGCAAGTTGGCGGTGGAAGATGGAGGTTAGTTATGGCGGTGATGCACGTGCACGACGGTGGCGACCATTCACGAACTCCCCATGCCATCAACATCTCTGCCCAAGAAGTACGTCCGGCTCACTCCTTTCCAAAAGAAAAGTGATCGCTTTCAATCGGTCAGAAGCTGAAGCTATTAACAAAATATCATTACGTTGACGTCACGTCGCAGTCTTTATGGCCCCACCTTTCCAGATTCGCCGAGGAAATGTGATTTCGAGTCAGTGCTGACATACACTTTCGACTCAGCAGCTGGCGCTGGCAACAGAATGTCCCTGTTCTGAATACAATACTTTACGTTCCAAGTGACAAGGGCCTCCTGGTGGTCCAGTGGGTTGTGTATACAACTCACGAAGTTCATCCCTCCGGTTGGGGTTCGAGTCCCTGCGGGGCTGCCGGGCCAAGGGCCTACAGAAAACATCCAGAAGAATGGAAATGACTAACTTCGCCTTCAAATATCCCAATCAAATTCAATCATCATTCAACACATCAGATTTCAGAATAACAAAGACCCCCAACCATACGAACAACCAGGAAACAAGTTAAGCATCTCTTACGTTCCAAGTGACTAAACAATACCGGGCCCGTTTACGTCAGCCACCTAAGGGACCGATCAAAGTCTTATTTCTGATCCTCCGTATATTCATTCCGGGATTTGAATCGCTCACTCAATGTTTGTAATGTCCGTCATTGGGAACTCACGCCACAGAAGAAGAAATTTAAGTTGATTAACCAGTCGGATAAACCGTTTTTCTAGCTACGATCGTATGCTACTTAGTCGTTCTGCTGCTTAGTTTCGTGGAATCCAAACGTGACTTGCTGGTAGTGTGTTTCGCGGCGCAGGTGGGTCAAAGCCTAACTTCTCCAGAACAGAGGTTACAATTTTGTCGTCAATCCCAAGCTCCGCTGAATGGTGATTGATGAACAGACAGTGTCGTCGAAAAGAGGACATCACATTTTGGACGCTTGGTATTTCAGCTGTAGTTTCACGGAATAGTATGTCGTTTCTCAATCTCCACGTAGCATGGAACGCGATCGCAGTGTGGACTCGCCACAGTAGCAGGAAAACTCACGCCACAGAACTGCGCTACGTTTTCGGTTTTCTGCTCCAGGTCTGACACCAGCTATGCATACAAGCGAGCAGATCTCGTTGGTCTCCTCCTTCTTTACCAATGTCCACGCCGCAAAACTCCGTTTAAATAAAATGCCTGGAAGTTTTGTCCGCGAATTCCACCGCCGCCAAAGATATAATACTTTCCTTGTCTTTATTGTTGCGTAAGTCTGTAGAGATGGATCGAAAGATGCCGGTCCGCTGGACACAAAGACATCCCTCTGGGATTTCAGACAAATTTCATCCTGGTATTTTTACACTACGATTCCGGAAAAATATAAACAGCATATATTTTTACATTTGCCTAACCCAAGGAGATCATTTTTCGTTGTAGTAGGTCGAAATCTAATTTTACCAAAAAGATGTGAGTCGTTAAACTATGTCAATACATCCTGTCATGTTATAAACTTGGGCTACGCGAATACTAAGAGATTTTTTAAATCCTGGTACCGGTGATATGCTTTTTCGGCATCTAGCGCGAAAGCTTTGCAGCCGCGTCATCTCCCCTCGTGGATATGCGAGAATATTGGCGGGTTGGCAGCAGTGTTGGTAAAACTATGGTTACATAAAACCAGTCGCGCCAAATACACCAGGCTGGTGTGGCGCTTCGTGGTTTAACTGAGGTATAGTTGAGGCTGCAGCATTTCGTGTTTGAGTTGTGTAACAATCTCAGTGGAGAGCTGTCATCTGAGCTCGTTATCTGCTACTCGCGCGCCGCACAGGAGTCTTGCTCCACCACGCGGAGAAGCCGCCATCAAGCATATCCAGGCACTTGGAATTCCTGATGTAGGTCTGCCGGGCGTCATCGTGTACTGCATCATAGCAGGATTCAGCAATATCTTTACACTAGGCGAAGAGAAAGTCAAGCTCGAAGGAGCTGGCTTCACCAAGAAGTGCGCGTTGGTCGTTAATGGCGGTCCGCTTGGCTTCGAGGCTGCCAACGGCACTAGTGCTGTGGAGGCGGTGGTGATGACGACATCGTCGTAATTGACCACGAACCGTTTGTTTTCCTTCTCCACACCATCATCCAGATGCATGGGTAGTGATGTCTTGTTTAAGGTGTCGACTAGTGTGAAGCAGCAGTTATGTGGTTTTTGGTGTACAAGTTGGGCGGTGCGAGCTTGAACTTCTCGATGTTTAGGCGCTCAAAGTACTCGGACAACTACTCGCGATTGTACTGCTGAATGCCCTCCTTGTCGACTAAGACGTTGGCGCAGCGCTTGGCGGTGTCGTAGGTCTTTAAGCGCACGAGGAAGCGGCGGACATACGGTTGCCGACCACTACGACGACTTCCTTGCGAGAGAGTTCGCCCATGGTGCTATTTTGAATATTCGGTGACTGTGACCAAATGAAGGAACGATCTTCGAGCCCCAGTGGCGGCGCATCTTTTTGAATGAGGGTGCGATGTATGCGAAATGCTCTACTGAATGAAGTGACTCGACATTTGCCGGACAGGATGGTGCTTTTTAGCTAGATTTATCGCGGTGGCACCTCGAACGTGGGGCTTGAGGAGTTTGCGGCGTTCATGACTGTCGGAGCACCGACTCACCAAAGACGAAGCAACATGTTTCCTACGCATCTGGACCTGCACGGAGACGGCTTTTGTCTCTGGATAATTTCTGCGCTGCTGAACTAAGCCAACCTGCACAACCACCGACAACGGAGATTGCCAAGCACATCTATTAAGTGTTCGCCATGTTAAACCTCGGCCAGGACGGACGTTTGACCCAGGAGGACCTGACCGCGTTGGCGCCGGTCCAAAGCAGCACCATGCACGAGCACAATTACACCCGTTTCGGCCCTTCACGAAGTGGCTGAGGGTTCATGAAATGCCACACTTCCAACAAGTGCACAAGTATGATCATCGGTTAGCAGAATTTGGAAGCACATTCGATTCAAGTAAATTGAACCTGGTTGTGCGGAGCTGTATGTGTCTGCTTGCATAATTCTTGTAGATTAACTTTAGCCCTCGTAAATTTTTCAGGACAGTCGGTTCTTGCGGAAACCTGTCCACAAGGTGAGGGTTGATTGGGAATGGCTGGGTGTTTGCTGCCGGGATTTCCTCTTTTGCTAACGCCGCGATGTTTTTGACCATATCGTCGAATTTTTCTGCCTGATTCTTTCATCTGTCTCGCTCCTGCTGAGTTCAACGTCATCGGAATTGCTGCATATCGCGTTGGCGTGGTTGCCAAGACGGGTAGCACTAAAGTTTTCGCTAACATCACATGAACAGCCCATGTTTGAGGTGGAGCCTCCATCATTTCCGTGACTTTCGCTGGGACCACCGGGATCAACATTATCTGTTTGTAAATCCTGAGAGATATTTAAGCGAGAGAAGACATCTATCCAGTGTTCGAACGCAGCTTCAAATGCGTCATCGTTGCTATCGTCGTCTGATTCATCGTGTTCTCGCTCGAACCGGTTATCACGTACACTTCTGCGCTCTTCGGGATGCGTAAGCCTTTTCATGGTCGAAGTTGTAGAAGTATCTATGCTGTTGGTGGAAAAATCTAAGTCACGAACGTATTTTCGAACTACGGCCACGTTCTTCACCTTCTCCGCGCTCAATCGATTTCGTTTTGCTGTTTGAATAAGTGCTAGCTCGCTAAAGTATCTCTCACAAGTTACTGTGTTGGCAGCAATAGACAGAACTACAATTGAAACCTCCGGCAGCTTGCTGCGGTGCATATCCACCTGCACGAATCGCCAAAAGCCTTGGATGGTGCCCACTGTTTTAAACGGTGGCGCATCAATTTCATCCTGCAGCCATTTCACCATATCTGTGAACAAGTTGGAAGTGTCAGTGTGATGATGGCCTTGCGCATGCAGGCATCTGATGCAGCTCACCAAAACCGCAGCCAGCTCCTTCGGCAGGATCGGCGTCGTCGCCACCAGAACACGCAGCTGAAGGACGCTTACGCAAGGTCGGCTGTTGGGTTCGACTTGCGTGCTCAAGTCTACTGCAACAGCAACAGCTCTTCCTGGACGGCCTTGGTGGCCGGCGAGAGCGACTACGAGTTAGTTTAGCAACCTCACTTTGCAACTTGCTTCAAGAGCGACAAGCAACTACCAAATACACGTTGGCTTACGGGAGTTCCAGCTCCCAATTCGTGAGCACGTCACAGTCAGGCCCAATTAAGCGACGATAGTAGCATGCAATCCGACACATCGACGACACTTTCGTCATGGGGGCCTTCTCAAAAGTTGCTGCCGCGTTTCGAGAGTGAGGGGATGGAGAAATAATTTCAGCTGCATTAGTGGTTGCTCGCACAGGTACCAATACTTTTCAGCCGATTTAGAAAGGTTAACGTTGCTGTCCTTGGCAGCGGCAAACGATGAATAAATGTCGAGGGAGCAAATCACTACATCGGCCAAAGTGTTCTCGTTGCGTTGCAACTTCAGGGAAGCGTACGCAAAAGGCCGAATAACTTGCTATGCCTCGACCAACGCTTCCCAAAAATAATCTTCACTAAACACCTTCAATTCAGAAGGAAGACCAGTATCTCGAAACGTGTATGCTAGAACTTGCAGCGATCTACGAACTCGCTGCAAACAACCGAAGCAACCTTGCATATTATTCCAACGTGTCTCCCCGATAGGTGCTCTGCCATCATTTCGTTGATGCGCCAGATGTTCTCGTTCGTGGGAGCCAGAATGACTCGTTCCGTGAAGTAGTCGTCCTAGAGGTTCGTCGCTTCCACGCCAGGGTACACCGCATCGATCAGAGCGTCAGATCGTGCCCATAGTAGTCGCATACGACTGGTACATCGTTTTCTTCCTGTAGAGGTGGAAGAAGTGCAAAGCTGGGGCAGTCTCCTCCTCTTTGTGGCTCCGTTCTGTCCGGAATAAGACACATGTCCCGCGGTAAACTGATGTCGTCCTCGTCAATTTCACTGTTCATGGGAAAGCCCTCGCCGATTTCAAGAAGAAAGCTCGAGAACCCCTCGATCTCAGCTGCGCTCTGAGTGTCGCGCGCCGTCTGCACTCTCATGTTTTCAGAAAGCAGCAGGGGAGTGAGGTCTGTCCACAGCGTAGATGACGTGAAGCAAGCCTTAACCGTCTCAACGCGAGAACCGTTCTTAACCACAGGAAGAATCTGGCGGAAGTCCCCACTGAACACGATGATCTTGCCCCCAAACGGCTTGTCATTGCGCACAATGTCACGGAACGTCCTGTCCACAGCCTCGAAACAGAATCTGTTCATCATGGCGGCCTCGTCCCAAATGACCAGACTGCCCCGCAGATCAACGTAGCCTGTGAGATACCTCTCTTGATGTTGCAGGTAGATGTGTCGTCCAATTTGATTGGGATCTTGAATGTTGAATGCTGTGCGACCGCCCACTAGAAGTTTGGCAGCCTCTCCACTTGAAGCAACCGCAATTGCAGACTTTCCATCGAGACGGACACGCGCCAACAGCTGCTCCAATAAGAGAGACTTCCCTGTATCACCGGGTTCATCGAGGAAAAACAGCGCAGGACCACTCCCACCAGTTGGCGTGTAGGCCACTGCTCCGTTAATGGTCTGCCCCGACTCAACAGCTTCCATCACTGCCTCGGAAACTCGCTGCTGGCCCTCGTTCAAAGACGACCTCAAGGTTGCCGTCCGTTTCAACTGCTCCTCAGTGTAGTCCAGATCGTCGGCCGCCAAGGCAACCACAGCGGTTTCTACGATGCGCTCAACGTCTCTGTAGTCGTCAAGCGGCGGGAGCTGGAAGTTTCCCAAAGTCTTGCTATTCGACGCAAGCACCTTCTCGATGGCCAGAAGTGTTAGATACTCAACACGTCTGTCTTCGGCATTTGCTTCGAGGCGCCTTAGACAGTGCCCCTTGAATTTCGTCCATAGAGCAGATGCATCGCTTGGCATGGGATAGGCCAAAATGACACCAAAGAGCTGCCTGAGCTGATACGGCATCTGGAATCCATTCGCCTCAGTACCGCGCTGTTTCCACTCCTGTCGTTGTCGAGGCATCCTGTAGCTTGCGCAGCCGCCTTGAAGGTAGGCAACTGAACTTCCACGGTGCGCAGGTCTTCGAAGCATGGTGGCCCCCGTGATGTAGCACAACATCAAACGGAGGTAGTAAAACTCCTCGTCCCTTGGACTCACGTGCATGATACGGCCCAGGCTGGGAGCATATTTCTTATAACGCACCCAGCACTTCTGTTTCTTCTCCCATATGTACTTTGTCGGAATTTCCATGTACAACATGGTGCCAGCAACATCGGGCTCATCTTGACAGATGTGGAAAAACGCTGTCAATGTTGTGCGCTCTCCACGGTTGATGAGATAACGGAGATTCGCATCTGTGGCACCCTCACGAAACATAGCAGAGCTCTGGCCGGGAAGATGGATGTGCAACTTCACAACACTGTGGGTAGAGCCATTGGTCGGGTGCTTGTAGAGCCGCATACACGACTCGACAGGGCAGATGTAACGGCCCATTTGGTACAACAGGATTTCGTTCACAGCCTCCTCCCCTATCTCAAGCGTCACCGTAGCGCCATCCGAGCTCTCGTAGACGTACTTGACAGCCCTATTTGACGTACACACTTCGATGTTGATGTGGCAATTGTACTTCTGCGACAGGTACGGGTTATACGAAATAACCTACTGGTTCACTGTGGCGTTGTCCTACCTGGAGTTTTTATGCTTGAGCTCACCCGCCTCATGTCGGCGACTCTTGTAGATGGGATATTTGCCATCCGCGGCGCTTGTCCTATTGGCAAACGGCATCGGGAAATGCTTGCTGCATTTGTTGTTCTCCATACACGGACAACTCGGGTGATCGGCGCCACACGGGCCGTGCATCATGCACGAAAGAACTGTCTCGTATAACTCCGGCTGTTTGTCCTTGTCTGGAGTTTCGGCGGACACCAACTTGTCAATAACTTCGGGAGTCAAAACTCGGAACGGAGAATCACCAATACGTGTGCATGAGGAAGGCCGCGCTTATGGTATTCCACAACACAAATTCGCGCAGCTTGAGTTCCAGCACACCCTCGCCCAAGTCTTTGAGAAGTGCAAGCTTCTGCTGGAACACCCTTTCCACCAAGTCCGGTCTATCCGTCACTGTCTGCCACTGCTTTAAGTTGTCCTTGATCTCCGTCCAGTTGGGATTGCACGTCATAGTGATGAAGAGACTTGGAGCACCCAGAACGCGTACCAACGCCATGGCGTTCAGAAATAATTGCTTCGTGTACCGGGACCACCCGTGAAGTTCCAGGCAGAATGAGGCCACGCCCCAGGCCGGAGGAGGAGGGCTCTCTCGAACCCTCAGCTTGTTGGCGCTGCTGCCGATTCTCAATAACGGCCCCTACCCCACGGGTGCGTATCTCTACGTCCCGCTGAACCTCCCGGCGATGCTTTTCCCAGGTTATCATCTCTGAAAGCGTCCGTTAACCGCAGGGTATCCATCCGCATTCGGACTTGGTCCTTCTTGATGAAGCGAAGTCGCTGCTGATCCACCTTTGCCCACATATCCACCACGTACTGCTGCATTAGTCTACCCCCATCCAGAATGCCTGAAGGATTGTCGGTCCTGTCATGTAATAGATACGCTGCAAACTGGCGCAGCGAGTCGCTCTCATTGTCGTTTTCGTCGATCTCATCTTCCATTTGTTCAGGGTCGCTGTTCTCCTGCTCAGCGGGGTGCCAAGTGCTTTTATATTATAGTTTGGTGCTTCTGGAGGGGCCAGAGGGTCCTCTCGGGAGCAGGCATTGCTTTCGGAACATCGGGTGTTTCTCCTGGTGGCGGCGCTGCGTACGGGTACGTCCAGCCATGCTCACCGTAGGGATGTAACAGCGGGTACTGCAGAGGTTCATAGTGCTCGCTGACGTCGAAGACACGCTCGAGTTGGCCGGACCTAGTATGCAAAATCATGTCGCGGTATTCAGCAG